>OW679201.1:113859901-114060859 GCA_940337035.1 Agriotes lineatus | reverse complement strand
CTTACTAAAATTACTGGGCACGCAAATGTGAATTCTGTTAGGTCGTATTTACATAGCGACGAAGAGTTTCATTCTAATATCGTCAAGAAGATGCGTGGAGAAGATACCTAAAACAAAGAACTGCAAATAAATGCGAATGATAGTAAATCAGTCTCTGCTATCAATACCTCCAGTTGTTATAAATTACAATAACTGCATATTTAATTATCACAATGTTAAGTAATAATTGTTTAGTTCTATATTGAATAAAAATGTTATCAATACTGCTTAAAGGTGTTGTTTTAGAAAGATAAACATTCTTCTGAGAACTTCATTGACAAATAATCATCAGCAGGTGCATATATGCGATATCGACAATTTTTTTATAACAAAAATTATTGAATAATTAGTTTTTGTTCAATGTTGATTGGTTAAAGTAATTTCATATTTAGAATGTGATTGGTTGTTTAGGTGAGTTTGACAGATATATGAAATTTTCAGTAATAATGCTTAGAAACAACACGAGCCGAAGGCGAGTGACGTTTCTACAAAGCAACCCGTTGAATTTGTAAGCAAAAGTATTTGATAATTCTTAAAGTCGTCGAGTGAGTATTAGATTAGATTATACCGTGAATATTAATATGGAAATTACAGTAAAAATATATTTAATGCGCATCCTAAAAAACCACGCTGTTTTCATATATTAATACGTACGTGGTCTGAATAGGGATTTTGTGAATTATGAATGGTATAATCAACAGTAATTACATAAGCAGTAATTACATAAGTGGTGATAATTTTAACTAAATTCACGGATCTTTGTTGCTATTAATAAATCTCACTAGTGGACGAAGTCCACGAGTTGGATTTCTTAATAGCAACAAAGATGAGTGCTAATCTAGTTAAAATTATATAAAAAAATTATTACCGCGAATGTAATTCGGCGTGATTATTTTTTAAACAGTCCAAGTTGTAGATAGGGCTTGATGATGCTTCCAGATTAGTGTCCTGTTATTTTTAACAACTGCTGTTCACCTACTCCACTTCACAAGAGCCAGATAACATAAAAATAACTAGTCCCAACATACCGAACAAAGTCATGGAAATAGTGAAAGAAAAGAGACGGGCAAGGGCTAGATGGCAACGAACCCATAATATAGAAGACAAAAGACGGTATAATCAGGTAAATAATCAACTCAAATATAAATTAAAATCCATCAAAAATGAATCCCTCCAAACCTACATGAAGTAATTAAATGTTCATCGCAATTCAATCTGGAAAGCTACTAAGGGTATCAAAAAACCACGAACCCATATTCCTCCACTAAGAGAACTAGGGGGACCATGGTTAAGAATAGACAAAGAGAAGGCAGAAACGTTTGCCGATCATCTAGCTGAAGTATTTCAACCAAACTCTTCTGTAGTCGATCGCAAAATTGAAGAAGAATTACAATCACCAATACAAATGTCACTACTAATACGAAAGATCACAACCATAGAACGAGATAAAATGGTTAAAAAATGAAAAGGCTCCAGGTCAAGACCTGATAACAGCAACCATACTCATACACCTGTCAGAACAAGGAATTAAGTTCTTACAAATCTTATTTAACGAGATTCTAAGACTAACGTACTGGCCGCTGTACTTCAAATTCGCGCAAATCATCCTGATCCTGAAACCCGGTAAACCCTCCAACGAAACCAACTCCTACCGGCCCATTAGCCTGCTTCCTATAGTGACCAAGTTGCTTGAGAAACTAGTTCTGAAGCGTATCTATGAAAACTCATTACACGAAGAATGGCTGCCTAACCACCAATTTGGATTCAGACACCAACACTCCACTATCCAACAATGTCACCGACTAACCAACATCATAGAAACTGCGCTACAAAACAAAGCATTTTGTACTGCTGCCTGATGTTAGACAGGCGTTCGATCGAGTGTGGCACAGAGGATTGCTACTCAAAATTAAGAACACCTTCCCGTCTGAATATTACCTCCTATTACGCTCATACCTCACACACAGAACCTTCCAAACATATATCTGCCAAGACGTCTCCCAAATCAAGGAGGTCCTAGGACCATTGTTGTACGTACTATATACCGCTGACCTACCCACAACGGAATCCACTGAAATAGGCACGTTTGCAGACGATACGGCGGTACTCGCGTGTAATACAAACCTGGTACCAGCGTCAGCTGCACTCCAAAGTCATTTAAACCAAATTGAAAGATGGTTAATTAAGTGGAGAATCAAAGTCAATGAGACTAAGTCGGTACATGTCACATTCACGACAAAATATCAAGAATGTCCACCCGTAACCCTCAATGGCACTACCTTTCCACAGTCTACTGAAGTTAAATACCTGGGGCTCCACATTGACAAACGATTAACATGGAAAACGCATATTAACAAGAAGCGGAAACGAATGGACTTGCAAATGAAGCAGATGTACTGGTTCATTGGGAAAAAATCCATACTATCTTTGGACAACAATTTGCTGCTATACAAAACTATTATCAGACCAATCTGGACTTACGGATGCCAGCTTTGGGGCTGCGCAAGTCAATCTAATGTCGAAATCATCCAACGGTTTCAATCTAAAACCATCCCCAATATGGCAGTGACAAACCGCACACTACACGCAGACCTTGACATCCCCTACGTAAAAGATCTAATCAAAGAGTATGCCACCAAACATCAAACAACACTGGAACATCACCCAAACGAAACCATGGTACCACTGGTAGTAAACCCTCAAAAGCGACGTCTTCAGAAGAAATGGCCAAAAGACTTAACCATCTAAGGAAGGGATGACTCCAATGTGAGTCTACCCATCAAGTCCAGTTATCACATACTATTAGCGCTACAAAATTGAAAACAACGCAACGTGCCATGGAAAGAGCTATGCTTGGTATAAGCCTAAGAGACCATATCAGAAATACAGACATTAGACGACGCACAAATGTTACCGATGTCGTACAAAGGATTGCAAGGTTGAAATGGAACTGGGTTGGACATGTCGCTCGCAAAACATCAAGTGAATGGGTGAGTCGAATTACGAAATGGCGACCAAGAACAACCAAAAGAAGCGTCGGGCGACCACAGAAGAGGTGGCTTGACGATATCAAAGAAATCGCTGGGAACACATGGCACCAAACAGCACAAAATAGGACCAATTGGCAAAATCTAGGGGAGGCCTATATCCAACGGTGGATGAAAGAAGGCTGAGAAGAAGAAGAAGATTAGCTCATAGAATGTATTTATATTCTGATTGCTGATTAAATAAATTTAATAAAAAAAAACCTACTCCACTTTTAGCTAGTTGTGTTACAGCAGAAGAACGATTTAAATGGTTTTAGAAAAAATAGTCGCTCTAATCAGTGAAATTTTCATGCTACTAGCAAATAGTCAGTGTAATTTTGATGCTATTGGTCGATTTGAATTTTTTTCTTCTTACTATTGGCTCATAGGACTGTTTAAAAAATAATCTGTGTAATTTTAACAAATTTCCATATTTTTGAGGTTTATTATCGTCTGAGGTTATCGTTTAGGCTCTAAGTTTGTTTGGAATGGTTACTGTGATACATGTGATCAAAACTGTAGTATCTCGATTGGTATAAGGTAAAGGTAAGAACTCATCTTCCCAAAGTGGGTTGCCACTAAGAAATAAACCTCGGCTGTTCCTTGGTATATTTCTGGGCAACGCACTTTTGGGTTGTTGTCAAAATTATTGCGGGTAATTCTCACTGCCCTTGAGAAATTATAGCTGATAACTATCGTTGTTTTACCTGCCTTTATCAACTTATCCGCTTGCTTATTAGCGTTGTTTTGTTCTACTTTCTATTATATTATATTTTTGCTCTATGCTATCTCTTCTCGCTTACTTTCAACATTTCCCAATTACTTTTTTAGTTCATGAAAGTCGCGACTTTCACTCTGATGATGCAAGCTGCCAGGTCTTGCGAAACGTTAGTGAATATGGATGCACAAACAGGAAAACGGCCAAATCTGTCTAAGTATCCTCGTTCTCAAGATACTGAAACAACACGAGCCACCAGAGAGCATGGCCATCGCGCGGGTTTTTGCTCGACTTCACAAGGTGCAAGGCACATTAAGCCAGAAAATGCTGGGTGTTCATACACAAATACTACGCGGTCTAAGCCGAAATTCTATGCTAAGGAAAATAATTCATGATTATAGTTCTTTCCTCTACTTTTCTCGTAAGTCGCAGGTTTAATACATCTGCTATTCTTTTGATTTACGTTATTACCTATTCTTTACCACTTGTTAGTTTCATTTTAAGCAAATTCTGGTCGAAATGTGTGTCAACCCCTTTCTACATTAGTATTTGCAATGCGTTTAAATTGCTGATGTTCTATTAGTACATGGGCTGTTTGTTGTCCATTGACGTTGTTATAGTTGTGTTCATTAAAATTTTTCATAGTAGGTGTATATATTTCCTCTCGGAATAGATTTGCATACCCAAAATTATTTATTTACAGTACGTTGCAATCCGATTAAATGTTCTGAATCTTATGTAGAGCAGTCTTCTGTCTGATTTGATTTTAACTTACTAAGTGTATACTTGTTTATTTTTCTTATTAAAAATATTGTTCCTAATCGTATATTTTCCTCCAGTTATTAAGATGTGTAATTATACGTATACATTACTAGTTCCTTCAAGCTTAGTTTCTTATACGCTATATTGCCTATTCATTTAATTTATTAGATGTGTTGCCCCTCACCCTGTGTATGTACCTCTAACAATAATGTTTGTTCCTCATTACCAATTTTCCTTTCATTTTTGATCCAAAATGGCTTTTATAAGTTTTGGAAATCCAGTCTTATCATTCGCACCACTTATATCCTATTTGCTCTATGGTACTGATATTGTTCTGAGTTCATTATTCATAGTTTTTTAGTACGCTACTTTTATTCTATGTGGCTATATGATTATTATCATTTACAGTTTATGTATTTATTTATTTGTTTAAGCTGCAATAAGATAGAAAGGCTGAATAGTAAGCAGGTTGCGTTGGAAATGCATTGTCGTTTTTTTTCATTAGAATAGACAACCTTTTTGCCATTTATTTATGAGAGATTTGGATTTCAAGGCATTTTATCATATTGATTATAGTGACGTAATTTTAAAATTGCATGTTCATTTTTGGTTTATTTCCAGCACTCTTATGCAAATAATACAAATAATTTAATTCGTAAAACGACAGCATTTGAATGACGCTTCTATTCACATAATCTTATTCCACTTGCTGGCGTTCTGTTTACGAATACCTTCAAAGCCTGTGGATAATCTAAATAAATAAATCGGGGCACGTGTATAAGCAGATGGCATTCAAATTCGAATAAATACGAATCTTAAAACGTATATAAATGAAAACCAAATAGATCGTTCAATGCGGAATCCTGAAAACATGCAGGAGTTATCATTCAATACATAATGAAGGACGACGGAAATATCTTCTTACATTTAAGCTTGGCAGATGTAAATACACAGAATGACAGCCAGGTCGAAATGTTGAGGTTGATGAATTTTCGAATATAAACACTTCAGGGTTGGAAGAAGTTTGGTTAACGTAATCTTAGAAAGGAGGTTTGAATTGTTGATTGCTTTAGAAATAATACGCACTGTGTCGATGTCGTTTATGTATGTGATAAACTGTAGATTCTTATGTAGAGAATATTTTCATATTAATGTTATCTTTATTACCTACGTTAGGTTTACTTAACACATGCATTACGTTAGTTAGGCTAGTTACAGGATCATATTTTTTTATTTAATTTAAAAAGGTTTGCAAGCAACTAGTTTCTGCGCACAATTTCTTCGTAGATTACATACAGGACGGTAGGGATTCAGTTGCAATAAGCTGGAAAGATAAACGTTTGCTAGTATGGAATTTACTAGGGTACTTTTGACGGAGGACAATAGATTGCGCGTTATTCGCTATAACATCACACAGCCACCTGTTGCTTCCATCTGCGTCGTTCACGATTAGATTGTTCTAATATTCACCCTGTGCTTGCGACAATTCACCGACACAAGTCTGTTTCAATAAAGCTTTTCTGTTGGAATGCATATTCGTCTTATTATAATATACTGTATATACATAGGGTGTTACGAAAAGGCTAAGAGATACTATGGCTAATAGAGCCAAATACGCTTTAATAAAATATGCGCCCTTATGAAGCTAGGTACGTGCCCGAGAAGTATAATTTTCACTTTTTCTTGACTTTTTCACAACTCAAAAATGACTTATCGGATCAAGTTTAAACTTGACGTGATATAGTTTCATTAATATTTTCAAATCTCATGTAACTAATAGCTTTAGGTGTATGGAGAGTTAGCCTTGATCCTTGGCCGATTACCTCTTCCGAAATTCAGTTATCTAGAACACCGTTGCTGACGCACTGGGCGATGTTAGCATTACGCCTTCGACGCTTCGTTACCCGATTTTTAAAGCGACTTGGTGGGCCGCTCATCAGTTACCAGGTATGGGTATTGAACCTCTCATCTTTAGCATGACAACAAAGTTCCTTAGCTACTCAACCACGTTGGCGAGATTGACATTAAGGATGATATTTTCTTGCTTCCAAATTTCTTTTACCGCAATATGGTGCAATATTTTAACGATATTTGAATTTGACATCAAAAGGAATAGTTGATTTATATCTAAAAATGCAATGGTTACCGAGATAATCATAAAGTAATTTGTAAAGTGATGCTTGAGACATCGTGGGTTATACTCGGAATTTGCTTATCTCCCAGAAATTACTATTTACGAATTTCTGCGATACCGAAAATGCGAAGTTATCACTCTTAATTTCAAACAGAGGTAAGGTAACCAGCAGTAGTGTCAGTGGTATGTGGTTTTCATAAAAATAATGACACTATTTAATGTGATATTTTAACTAGATCCAGTAAGTAGTTTTTGAGTTGTAGAACAAATTCGAAAGAAGAAATTTAACTTTTACTAAGACATATTTGGCTTTATTTATTAGGTTATTTTGATGAAATTATTATTTCTTAAGCGGTTTTCTAGATACTCTGTATATTTGCAATTGAACTTTGTTAATTTAAATTTAATTTAATTACAACATAATTCAGACAGCAATAACATTAGCGATAAAAATGATTACTTCAAAACTTTGGTAATAGATTATTATCAATGTGAACCAGTTGCTCACTACTTCTTAGAATTAGTAAAAATTCATCACTGCTAGGCAATTAACATACTACTAATGTCGTTTTTTTAGTAACAGATTATCAGAAACGTATTACACTCATTGTAATTAAAATACCGTTAGGTGTGTTACATAGCAAGGGAAAGTGAAATATGAACGTTTGTAATTTTTTTGAGAGATATTCTTCCTCAATCAGCAATCACCAACTTTGTTCTCTTAATAAACAACTATTTCCTGACTAGTGAGAAAAAGTGTCTAATCTTTATTGTTATTAATAATATAAACACGAAGATATATCTATCTGTGTATCCGGAACTATTTGAAGTTAGTTGCAGTCACCTACGCATTATAACGTGGGAGTTGTAAATTAATTAGTTTTTTCTACAATCGTGACAAAATGACAACTTTTTGCACAGTTCCTAGTGTCAAAAGTGAATTTTGTAGCGCTCTTAACATTAGCACCCGAATTACGTCTTTTTTGCACGTTGCCATTGGCAATTTAATAGTATATGAAAACACGCTTTGCCGTAAATTTGATTGCCAACATAACCTAGAATATTTAACACAGTTTGACGGAAAAAGTGTCACCGAACTAAGTTGTTATATTTCTGTTACGATCGTAGAAAAAATAGAGTAGGATACACGTGTATAAAAGCCATTAAAGCACTAGCGACGTTTAAAGCACCCCGCTTTGCGTCGTGCTCTTAAACTCATCGCACGTGCTTTAAAGGCGTACGTATACACTAGTATCATAATGTACCTACTGTTCTGTACCTAATGACAGTTTTCTATAAATAAATACTCAGTTACAAAATTATTAATACAGCATAAATAACTTCATAACAGATACCGCTGTATTAGAACTGACATCCAAATGAGAAACTTGAAGGCAATGAGTTATAGCCGAATCTTGATTAGATTACTAATTTAAAAACAGTTATGGTTCAAACATAAATAAGAAAATTCTAACTCATTTTTATTCACAACCATGACACTAGACACAAATCAAATTTATGCCCCAACCCTATAAAGCTATGAAAATAACGAATAGGAACCAAATATTACGGTATAAATTTTTTTTTGTAAGCTACCGCAGCCAATATGAACTCTCCCTGCAAAACAATTCAAAACTACTGTAAAACAGTATCTGCTAAAGAAGCCCTTCTATTCGTTTAAGTTCTTAAGCTACAACTGCGTCAATGTAAAACAATAACAATTTCAATATGTTTCTCCACATTTTTGTTTTTATGTACTTGTATATGCACTGAGGCTATTGTTATTTGTTTACGACTTGTGTAAAATATGTATGTTACAAACACCAATAAATAGTATGACTGTGACTACGACTACTTTATATGGGCACATGGTGTCCACGGGTTAAATCTAGTATTGTTTAGTAAACGGACATTTGATAACTTCTAGATTACTGTAAATTACAATTACTAATGTGGTCAAATAAATTAAAATTTAATTTTGGTTAGATTTTGTAATGGGAGAGCCTGTAACTCCTAGTGTGCAGATCCGCATGTGGTGGATCGAGGAATGCCCCCTACATCCATGTTTCTTCTGCTAGTGCTTCACTGATATTAATAAAAATCACTTAAAAAATTACAGGTATTGTTACAAACAGAATATAATTAAAAAAAAAGAACTTCGAAGCAGTATATTTGCTTGAAGAAACGCATTTGGATATAGGTAACTACAGTTAAGTCGTCTTATTTTGGGTGTATGGATCTGTGGTTAAGCCATATCCACATTCAATTATTATATATCGTCGATGGTTGAAAATATAGAAATCACGTTTACGATTTACCAGCTCTCAGTTATAAAATAAACAAACATTTAAAGTTTGCTTCTTTCAAAGTCAAAATAAAAAGCTAATTTCAGTTGATGTGACGTATAAGGTATATTATGTAACTGCTAATTAGTTCCGAAGCACAAACCTGCAAGGAAGCAGTAACAGCGGATACGACTTCGTAGGCATGTTCCCAAGGGTGGTTTTGCTCCGGCCGGAAGGGGGTCAGTAGGAAGTTTAACCCCAACAACGGCACCAGTAACAATGTGGCCCTAAAACAGAATCATAGTCGTTAGTGGCGGATTCAGAATTGCTGTTTGTTATAGCATTTGAAATTTGAATTTATAGCTACACTAATTAACTTTAGCTCGTCCTGTCCGTGTTGGCAATTTCGAGATGCAAGTGGAAACTTGTGTTTACCTGCCACAGTTTTAATATCTCGTTGGAGTTATGGAACAATGCAATCATCCTGGGCAAATTGCGTTGTTCGTGTTAAGTTTTCGGGTGTAATAATAACACCTTTAGATAAAGTTGAAACATTTCTCTTGGTTGTATCTTATTTAATATTTTGATACAATATTTTATTAAAGTGACAGCCCGCTGTTTGTTTTCCCAATTAAAGATATCTCATTCCAATGTAATCTCTGAGTAGCAAATATAGAAAATCTGAATTCATACTACCGCAAAAACCATTATGAGATTAATAATTCCAAAGCAAACCCCAAATAATAATACCTTTTAGATAAGCTGCGTGATTATTCACTACTTCCATTAAAAGATTTATCATAATGTAACATACTTTAACTTGTTGAAAAGGATTTAGACATTTTATACAAACGTAGATCGCATTCCCATTACTGTAAAATTAATAACCTCTCAAAAAGTTCGTTATTTTTCTTACCGGAATAATTAAAAAATAGCATCTAAAATTGTAGCGAACGTAAATCTTTCGGAATGAAGACAAACGGACCTGAAATAATACTAAACATAATACGAGAGCTAAATTTACAGAGAACTGAACTTAACAGGTTACTGAACGAAATGAAGAGAAAAGGCGAATTATGATACTATAATGAAAATAATCCAGACTTATAACCCTGAAGTGTGACCGATAAAAGAGAGAACAACGATACTATTTGAGGCAAAAGAATTGTCTTCTGGAAAAGATCTGTGAACAAATTAAGACTCAAATGGGAAAATCCAAGAAATGATGAAGGTATTGTGCACAATAGTTGTGATTACAAAAGGATCGCTCACATAGTACGGATATAAAAATCATACGGAAGTAGGAAGCTCTGATGATCTATAAACAATTGGTAAAATGTAATAGAAAAAGAAATTAATGATACACTTTACAAAAAAAAGCTGAAAGACAAAACGAACTAAAAGAAATTAAAGAGACCATGGAATAGATGCGAGCAGAAGTAAAGCAGAACACAGAAGAAAGAGAAAGGTAAGGAAGGAGATGGGGAGAAGAGAAAGTGGGAATTAGGAAAAGCAATTAGTAGAAGGAATAATAACCCTAGAAAATAAAGTGGAAATTGTAGAGAAAGAGCAAAGATAAGGCAATGTGGTAATTAAAATAGTGAAATTTGAAGAAAAGCTTAAAGAGGCTGCCAAAGAGTTTTAGAAGAAAAGATTAGAAGTGAATGCACAACAAAAAGGTGATCATCCTTAATAATAAGAATAGACTAACAACAAACATTATAAAACTGCAAAAGTGAGACAACAAACAAGAATTAATGCGAAATAAAATTACTTGGAAGTCGCAAAAATCTGTATCTAAAATGATATGAAAGATCAATTCAAGCGGTAATAAAGAAGACTGAATGAGAAGAAAAAAGGAAAGGAAACACAGTTAAGGCAAGGCACAAACATAACTATGATAAGGACAAAAAGTGGCGAAACATGCGAACACTAAATCATACTAGCGGACGAAGAAAAACAAAGCTGAACAAATCAAACGAAATGGATGATAATATCGCACAGAATATAGCAAAAGGGGACAGACAAAAATTAAGAGCTGTAGGTCGAAGATAATGTGAAAAGGTAATTAAAATCATACCAGAAAACAAGAAAGGAGGGACAAACAACGAAGAAAAATCAAGAAAACTAGAAAAAAGCATAAACAAGAATACAATTACAAAAATAGGGAAATAGAAGCAAATGGTGTAAGAGATGATTAACCAACAAATTATATACTAGGAGCAACGGAAACAGAACGAAAAGGCAAATGTTTAAAAAGAATACATACAAAATACTCGTTGCTTAAGTCTGGAGTAGAAGAAGAAGACGAAAGAGTGCAGTTAGAAGAGTAGTTAAAGCCTTAAAAACAACTTTTTTTGGCAAAAAAAAAGCGAAAGTTATGAAAAATATGGTGATTCTATCTTTAATTTACGGGAGTGAAACATGGTGTTTATACAAAGGTATCTATAGGCGAATAAATGTAGTAGAAATAAGATTCTTAAGAAAAAAGGAGCGAAAGACGTAAATAGGATAAACCAGAAAGGAAGTCCTCAGGAAGCAATTACAGGCAAAACCGGTAATAAAAAAACAAACGGGAGAGACAACTGTGATGGCTAGGACACATTAACAGAATGCTAAAGGAGTGACTTACAATCAGAGTATACGAAACAAGAAAATAAGGCAGCAACGGTAGCGGTAGACCTAGGAAAACTTGACGAGAAGGAGTAAAGTAAGCGACACCGCAGAGAAACGTTCAATGGGAAGAAATTAAAAATTTAGCTCAGAACAGGAAGAAGTGGAAAGCCAAAACTCACTCAACTTCATAGTCTTACACCTAACGGTAGAAAGGCTGCAGTCAGGAATCAGGGACCATTAAATTCGATCATAGGGTGTGCAATAGAAGATATAGTTTTGAAAAAAATATACACTATTTGGAATGACGTTGCGGATCTGAATGTGGAGAGCTCCATTATTTTTGCGATTGCAAAAAAACAGACAAAAATATCTTCCGACATTTTTTTATTATAGAAATTGATGAATTTTTTGTGTACATCGCATTCACAAGCTTAGTTTTAAATATTTCTCAATGATTTTTAAACCAATGGAAAGCTTATGCTTTCTGGATTCAGATGGTGTCAAATTAATCACGAAATTATTTTTAACAAATGCTACAGAAATTGTTTAAGCAAAGCGTACCGGGAATGTGCCGTATAAACCTCAGCATCGAAATATTTTTTAAACTATTGCTCATAAAGGCATACTTCAGCGCATGAAATATCTAACAAAGAATAAAAACATTTATAGTGAAAAGATTATTTCTATTGCTTTATTGTTCTAAAAAATACGATTAATTGTCCGCTGCATGTTTTGAGTTTCACGCGAGGCGCGCTTTGCCGATCACTGATTTTAACTGCGATACCAATATACTGTGGTTACAATTAATTTGTATGTATTATACTTATCATAATTATATTACGCTGATTGGTTATACTTAAATAATGTCATTTGTAATCACTAAAAAGCAGAAATTTAAAGATCAATTTACTTGCGAACATAAACAAAACCATTAAAAGTAAGTACTTCATGTATTTATTACAACTTACGGGCGAAAATATAAAAACATAAAAATAATGCAGTGATTTCCTCATAAAACAGCTATAAGCACAAGAAGATTCAAGAAAAATTGAAAAATCGAAGCTATAACTTTCTTAAGAAACTACCAGTTCACAAAAAATGTTATTGATTATTTTTGTGCTAACACCATCTATTTGAAAAATGATACACTTGTTATTGCAAGGAAAATTTTATAGTTTCTATTTTTATAGTAATAACTATTAAGTTTTATTTTCCATATAATAGGCCTAATTTAATAGGTTACAAAACATTATCAAAATTTTCAATAGAAAAAACATTAACATAATAAGATAAAGTCTTTGTCATGTAAACCGTTATACGTCGCCTTACGAGAAAAGCACTGTATACACAAATATGCGTTTTTATATCAAGTTAGAAGCTAATACATTGACTCTCACAATAGCAACATATTATACATTTCAACTTAGCTTTGTTACAACTACAGTTCCCAGAACATTTTCTAAATTTACACTTACAAAATACATTTTGGTAAGTTATATTGGAACGAACACCTATAGTTATTAAGCTTTGGATAAGCACATTATTCTTCAAGTTCCAACCAAAATTAATTGGGTTGGCTATTTCTGGATCTATCGTAGTAGCACTGTTCCAAATAATTATTTGATAAGCAGCTTCAGTAATTATATGCTTCTGGAATTTTACATGGAGCCATTATTCTAGATTCTCAATAACTTTTCTTAAAGATGGTTTGCCATGTTTGAAACAGAAATAGTACTTAAACCTAAAAAAAAAATATTCTTAAACTGCCTCCTTGATATGACGCCGGCACCCTAAAGGCGGGGATTTTTAGACGTTTACTCCTAAGGTACCAAGGAATATTTGTGCCAAAATTCAGGATTACATTAATTTTTTTGAGGTAGATATTGTAATGGTTTACTGCCCACAGCCAATTCTTATTGCCTAATTAACCAAATGAATAAGGTCAAGATGAGTACAGAACTAAATATTTTATTTATTGCAAGGTAAACAGTACTTTACATTAATAAATGCACTTGATGTGAGCACCACTAACTAATAATTTGAGGGATAAAAGTTAGCATGAGATAAGGCAGGTTTCAGAAGGGTCACGTTCAGAGTTTCAGATATGATAAATGTTCGGAAGGGCCAATGCAATTTAATTTGCAACTGGCGGATTTGAACTGAGTAACTTCAAACAATGTGAATAAGATGATACAGAATTATTTGTTAAGTATAGAAAATGTATGAGCGTTATGTAATAAAAGTTTATAAGCCAGCAAACGGCAAGTTAACTGAAAGGTAAACGAAAAACAATGTTAGCAAAGCAAGAATTGCAATAGAGCAATGTAAAGATGAAGACAATCGATCGAAAGGAAATTGGTGAGATGCTAAATAAACTCAAGTGTATGAGTGCATTATAAACCAAAGTGAAAATTAAAAGCAGAGCAGAGTGTAGTGACATTTATTCCAAGAAAAAGACAATTTTAGTAATGAGGCAAAGACATCAAAACTGTAGTCCATAAGCAGAAACATGTAATCAAACCTAATTTCTTTAAAACATATGCAAATCTAGTTGCTAAGTTATGAGACAGTCAGTTGTCATTATTAATAAAACAAGCTGAAAATTTCATGTTGGGTGCAAGTTAAGCTCCAATTTTTGTACAGAAATGAATCTTAAAAGGTCATTTTGTTGAGTCAAATTTTTGTTGGTGTTTTTACCAGTGTTTCTGAACATCTGTAGGTGTAGCTTTCAAAAGTGCAGGAGTTCCAAAGATAGTGCAATTAGGCCAGCAAGTTTCCACCTGGTGCGGCGTTGAGTGGGAGCCAACTTCGGTGACGATTTTGTGGCAGTTTCAGACATCGCAAGGCAGATCCTTTTGGTACTATGTAGAGAGGAAAGCTTTAACAACCCGTGGGTAAAAAAATTAGGACCAGCAACCCATTTCCAAGAAAGTATTTGCCGTGGCGTCCTTGCAGTGTGCCAACCAACAGCGGAGAACTTCTTCAAAAAGGTAACATTTCACAGCAAGGAGTTCGTGCAGCCTCGTAGAAACTGGGGTTCGTCAAGAATAGACCTTTGCGAGAAGTTCAACGTGGTTTCAGAATTCCAGGTCCATCCAGCTTCGAATAATTTAGGTGGCGGCCCTAGAAAGTGCGAGTTGACGCGAAATTTACAATTTTTTGCCGGAAATAGGACAAAAGCACATCTGAGCGTGGGTTTTGACGTCATCCTGAAACAAAAAGAGGTTAGCCGTAGCTACGTCACAGAATGAATCGTATTTACCTGATGTATTCTTGCCATGTTGGTGTTTGAAAATTAAATCTTACACTATTTTGGCACTGAAGGATCATTTTTTGTGGATTGCACTCAATTTAGAGGTTATTTAACCGTCAGTTGGGAATGGTGTATTTGCCCGAATAATTGACAGTAATTGTCATACAAGGAATTATTTGTCATACAAAGTTTTCGTTTAATTTTATGAACGGAGTTAATAATTGTTTCATATTCACCGGAGCTAAGCCCGAATTTGTTGCAAATAGGTAAAATAGAGAAAGAGCAATAAACCATTTATTTTTGGTAATTATTATGACATTCTTTTAATTTGCCCTGAATTTGACAGACACTTCTCGATCGAAACTATACAATTCATAAAGTGTAGTAACCCTTGCCATAATTATAAATTTTATATTTTATTTAAAACCCTACTATTATTATATTTTTAAGTGAGGCTACTATTGCAATATATATTATGCCTGAAACAACTCCAAACACGCAGCGGAAAACAACGGAGCAATGGACAAAAATAAATCGCACTTTTAGAACAATAAAGCAATAGAGATAATTCTTTCACTAAAAATTTCTCCATTCTTTTCTATACATTTCGTATGCTGGAAGAATGCTTTTATGTGTTATAGTTTAAAAAATACCTCCATGCTGAAGTTTATATCGCGCGTTCCGGGTATGCTTTGCTTAAACAATTTCTGTAGCATTTGTTAAAAATAGTTTCGTGAATAGTTTGACATCACCTGAATCCAGAAAGAATAAGCTTTCCATTGGTTTAAAAATCATTGCGAAATATTCAAAACTAAGCTTGTGAATGCGATGTACGCATAAAATTTATCACTTCTTCGTAATAAAAAAAATCAGGAAAATATTTTTTTCTTTTTTTGCAATAGCAAAAAGAATGAACTCCTACACATTTAGATCCGCAAGTTCATTCCAGATAGTGTACATTATTTAATTAACTATTTCTTCGATTGCACACCCCATTATTTTAGAAGCGTTTTTTGAGAGGCCAGATCCTACTACTTTGGAGCTAAGCACCTGACAAGAAGATTTGCAGATTCAGAGAGATAAATGGAGACTGGGCATCGGGAGACGTAGATCGTTAAAAAAGGAAGGAAATGTACTAAGTGAAAGGGTGAAATGCTACACCGATAAAAATAGAACTAAATTCAACTATTTACTAGTCGTACAGGATATTGTTGTAAAATATCTGCTATGTTCCCAACACAACAATATAACCGTTTATTTTGTTGCCCTTACCATATTATTCTTTGATCTAATGCATTTAGCTGAGATTTACTTTAATCTAACATATAAATAACATCAAAGCGGATATTTTAGCAGAGTTTCTCTATTTACAGTTTAAAATGCGAAGACTAAAAATCTAATATGATTTTATATATTTATATATTTCGTCTGATATAACGAAGAGAAAGGAACATTTCTGAAGGGATTAGTTAACTGTCATAAGAAAAAGTCCATATAAAAAGCGCTTGTTAGAATTGATTTTAGGCGATCTCAAATAGCAAATTCAAAAGTAAAATTTCTGCTGTTAACGCTGAAACTCGATTTTCCGATTTATCTGAATTTATTTTGGTACTTTGGAGAAAGTACCAATGGACAAAAGCAAAAACGCTCGTTGAGCTAGCATTACGTTAACATTGAGTTCAAAAGCGGAAGCGAAACAAAAACGCTTTTAATGAAAAGTTCGGAGGCCCAACAATAAATAAACAAAAGGCTTTTAGCTTACAGAGACGAAAATTTCGACTTGAAGGCAAACTTCGGGCAAGATAACCACCGGCGGGTGTTTAACCTAAATTAATGTAGGAAAAGAGGGGTTTATAAAATTATTAGGGAATTTATTCGCTGTATGAAATTAAAATACATTTTAGTATAATAACTATATACAGGGTCCAGCAAAGATGTGAAGTGTTGACGTTAATTCTACGATTTTGAGAGTTAAATAACATTTGTATATATAAAAGGTATTGGTACGAAGGTGATGCAATATTCGTACAGTATTTGTTTAATTAAATGCTAATCATTTTACTATCATGTTGCATGGGTTCAATATTAACTGTTTTAGAGAGAATAGCATTTCTATACCAAAAAATTCTGAATTTCGGGCGGCTACTGTAAGTAACAGAGAAGAGTTTAATGAAAAAACACGTTGCAAAAATTATATTTATCTACGACAGTGTGTAAAATTGCCTTTTAGTTGGCAGTTTTAAGTTTGTAAAACGACTGTTTAATAACATGTTTTCATTAGTTTACGTCGTTAATAGCAACGTGCTAAAAAATTTAATTAGGCACGTAGTTAGTAGCAACGTGTTTTAAATTTTTAAAACACTCAAAATTGGAACCGGTTGCTAGTAATTCTAATTTGCATGTAAAATATTTTTTATATTTACCGTATTTTTCAGATTCTATCGTAGATAAATTATTGTAAGATACACATGCGTAAAGCATCTTTAGTTACTCGTGGGGCTTAAAACGCTCGCTCACTCGCTTTTTAACTCTACCTCACTCGTGCCTAAAGAGTAGCTTTACGCACTTGTATCGTAAATTACTATTTTGTAAACTACCTTTAGAATGTAAAGCTATGGCTCGGGGTGTTGACGTCATACGAAATACGGGGTGCTCAAAATTTGCAAATACGCAAGTAAGCTTTCTTCTGCTATCGCTTTTCACGCTGCAACAGTTTTTCAAATAAGGGTTTAAAGTTCAACACAAATTTAAGCCTTTTTAAGAGCCTTTATTTAAAAGTATGACTAAAAGACACAGTTAAAACACTAATTTAAACATTTTAATTCGTTGAGCATCAAATAAAACCATCATTTGAACAATATTCAGTCAATGTTTATACAAGAAACAATACATACCAGAAAATCTGTAAAGGGCTTTAACAGCGTATATAAATCAAACAAGTGGAGACACTCACTGCCGGTTCCTTTGATGTCAAAATACAGATGTGAATGATCTTGAACGGCTCCTGGGGGGGGGGGGGGGGTACTTTTCGATAGTACTAACAGATGGCGGCACTATTTTACCACATCATGATTGGTAGCAGAGCCAGTAACTGCCTCTGATTGGAAGAAATTTTTTCTGCCATTTGATAGTCAAGCTTAGAAATACCCCCTAAGTCACAGTCCCAGGCACTCTAGACAGGTTTCAACATTTGGCATTAGTGTCTCTACTTGTTTCATTTATGTACGCTGGCTTTAATCAGAATTTTCCTCGAGAGTGGACGTTGTGACAGTATACTATTTTAAGAAGCAAAAGAAACTTGAGGAAATATCTTAACGTTCTTAATTATGCTGAAACAATAAAAGGAAGCAGTTTGTAATGTGAATTACTTTAATTTTCAAATTGGAAACACTTTGCTGGCGGAGTGCTTCGAACTTCAGCGCCAGTGAATGCGATTTCAACGCCCGACAGTTCGTCGTATGTGGCCACGCATTACTCTTCGAATCTCTATGATGTAGCTGCACTAAACACAACGCGCCTATTCGTTGCTCCCTTTCCTTTATTTTACACCATTTATCCTGTATCTGTTGAGTCCATTTTCATCAAGAGTAAAGTCTAAGCTATGTGCAAATTATTACTTATATCTGTTTCTGAGCTAAATCAAAAATAAACAACAAAAAATGTTTTTAAGCTGCTCACCCCGTTTACATTTGACCGAATTTATATTCAGTTTTCAGCGAAGTAGATATATAATTTGCATGCAAAACATTGTCTTCCTGTAACATACTTTTTAAGCTATAACGCCAACAGACAAACAGACAGACCGATGGACAGGCAGACAGGCAGACAGGAAAATTGAGGAAACATGTAGGGAACCTGAAACGTGAAGCCTTGAAGAAGTCTCGGAAAGCGATATTTTCACGATAGCATACATACATACATACATACATAATCGTTACCTTTTTTACCATAAAGGTGTCGAGGTTAAATTATTTAAGTTAGGCCTATATTTGTGTTATTCTACATTATTTATAAATTTCCTCCTTGCTTTCTTATCTCTGGCTAATTGGGTGCTTCACTCCATTTTTTTCCCTCTTTTTGTAGCATTTCCATCATGTTAGTATTCCACGTTTTGCATGGTTTGCCTCTTCTGCTTTTCCCCGTTGTTCTGGATTCCCATACTCGTTTAGTCTGTTGATTTTTGTCCATTCTTATCACATGGCCGAACCATCTTAGTTTTCTTACTTCTATTTCTTCCTCGAGTGTATTTATGTTTACTTCTTCTCTTATTTTCGCGTTCCTTACTTTATCTGTCCTTTTGATATTCAATACTCTTCTTAGGTACCTCATTTCAGCTGCTTGAATTCTGCTTCTCTGTCTTTTCTTAAGTACCCAGTTATCACATCCGCATATGAGCGTTGGTACGTATATGGTTTTATATACTATCATCTTGGTTTTGTTCGAATTATGTTTATTATTTAAAAATCCATTGCTTAACCTGTGTCCCCCAGTCTTCTCTAATGTTATTAATTTCATCTTCTAGATCCCCTTTTCTGTTTACCATGGTTCCTAGGTATATATATATTTGTTCGTCTCTTCTATTGCTTCTCCATTTATTTGTATATTTATTGATGTAGTTCCTTCCTCTATTCTTTCTTTCTTCTTTGAAAATTCCATTACTTGTGTTTTTGTATGTTCACGTTTAAACCATATTTCTTCGCTGCAGTAGTCCATATTTCCAGATTATGCCTATTTCAGTTTTTCCTTTGTTTCTACATGAGTACAATGTCGTCCGTGAATATACAAATCTCTGCATTAACTGGTTGGAGTTGATTCCAGCCTACGTAGTGCTTTTTACTTCCTTTTACAATAAAGGTAGTATTGGATTCACCCCAAAAATTCGAAATTGAGTTTTTTCAACAGATCTTCACGTTTTAGAGTCCCCTGAACCCAAAAAACATATTTTTTTTCATTGGTCTGTCTGTCTGTCTGTCTGTGTGTGTGTGTCTGTGAACAGAATATCTCAAAAACGAAAAGAGGTATGGCGTTGAAACTTCATATATAAGTTTTGTGTACTATGTAGATGTGACAGCAAGCTTTTGAAGAAAATCGCATAACCGGAAGTAGGTGTTTACTCTTGTGATTTTTCAGTTTTTTTCGATTTTTTCAAAAACGGCTCTAACGATTTTTTTAAACTTTACATTTTTACTACATTTTTAATGTGTATTGATGTAAAATAGGTGATTTTCCAGTTGAATACTTCTAAGGTGGGTTTCTTTGTTTTTTTTTCAATTTTTTTTATTAACTCCTATTTTAAATAAAACACCCGGTATATTATTACATTTTTGAATTCACCTAAAATTCTAGAGAAATTTGTCTCTTCAACTAACGCTCTATTTTGTACCGTTTTTGTATAATTTGTAATTTTTTTAAATTTCTGACAAATTTTTACTTCCTTTTACAATAAAGTATTGGATTCACCCCAAAAATTCGAAATGAGTTTTCAACAGATCTTCACGTTTTAGAGTCCCCTGAACCCAAAAAACATATTTTTTTTCATTGGTCTGTCTGTCTGTCTGTCTGTGTGTCTGTGTGTGTGTCTGTGAACAGAATATCTCAAAACGAAAAGAGGTATGGCGTTGAAACTTCATATATAAGTTTTGTGTACTATGTAGATGTGACAGCAAGCTTTTGAAGAAAATCGCATAACCGGAAGTAGGTGTTTACTCTTGTGATTTTTCAGTTTTTTTTCGATTTTTTCAAAAACGGCTCAAACGATTTTTTTTAAACTTTACATTTTTACTACATTTTTAATGTGTATTGATGTAAAATAGGTGATTTTCCAGTTGAATACTTCTAAGGTGGGTTTCTTTTGTTTTTTTTTTCAATTTTTTTTATTAACTCCTATTTTAAATAAAACACCCGGTATATTATTACATTTTTGAATTCACCTTAAATTCTAGAGAAAATTTGTCTCTTCAACTAACGCTCTATTTTGTACCGTTTTTGTATAATTTGTAATTTTTTTAATTTCTGACAAATTTTTACTTCCTTTTACAATAAAGGAAGTATTGGATTCACCCCAAAAATTCGAAAATGAGTTTTCAACAGATCTTCACGTTTTAGAGTCCCCTGAACCCAAAAAACATATTTTTTTTCATTGGTCTGTCTGTCTGTCTGTGTGTCTGTGTGTGTGTGTCTGTGAACAGAATATCTCAAAAACGAAAAGAGGTATGGCGTTGAACTTCATATATAAGTTTTGTGTACTATGTAGATGTGACAGCAAGCTTTTGAAGAAAATCGCATAACCGGAAGTAGGTGTTTACTCTTGTGATTTTTCAGTTTTTTCGATTTTTCAAAAACGGCTCTATCGATTTTTTTAAACTTTACATTTTTACTACATTTTTAATGTGTATTGATGTGAAATAGGTGATTTTCCAGTTGAATACTTCTAAGTGGGTTTCTTTTGTTTTTTTTCTATTTTTTTATTAACTCCTATTTTAAATAAAACACCCGGTATATTATTACATTTTTGAATTCACCTTAAAATTCTAGAGAAAATTTGTCTCTTCAACTAACGCTGTATTTTGTACCGTTTTTGTAGAATTTGTAATTTTTTGAAATTTTTGACAAATTTGTACTTCCTTTTACAATAAAGGAAGTATTGGATTCACCCCAAAAATTCGAAAATGAGTTTTCAACAGATCTTCACGTTTTAGAGTCCCCTGAACCCAAAAAACATATTTTTTTTCATTGGTCTGTCTGTCTGTGTGTCTGTGTGTGTGTCTGTGAACAGAATATCTCAAAAACGAAAAGAGGTATGGCGTTGAAACTTCATATATAAGTTTTGTGTACTATGTAGATGTGACAGCAAGCTTTTGAAGAAAATCGCATAACCGGAAGTAGGTGTTTACTCTTGTGATTTTTCAGTTTTTTTCGATTTTTTCAAAACGGCTCTAACGATTTTTTTTTAACTTAATATTTTTACTACATTTTTAATGTGTATTGATGTAAAATAGGTGATTTTCCAGTTGAATACTTTTAAGGTGGGTTTCTTTTGTTTTTTTTTTCAATTTTTTTATTAACTCCTATTTTAAATAAAACACCCGGTATATTATAACATTTTTGAATTCACCTTAAAATTCTAGAGAAAATTTGTCTCTTCAACTAACGCTCTATTTTGTACCGTTTTTGTATAATTTGTAATTTTTTTAAATTTCTGACAAATTTTTACTTCCTTTTACAATAAAGGAAGTATTGGATTCACCCCAAAAATTCGAAAATGAGTTTTCAACAGATCTTCACGTTTTAGAGTCCCCTGACCCCAAAAAACATATTTTTACTTCCTTTTACTACTATAAAGGAAGTATTGGATTCACCCCAAAAATTTGAAATTGAGTTTTCAACAGATCTTCACGTTTTAGAGTCCCCTGATCCCAAAAAACATATTTTTTTTCATTGGTCTGTCTGTCTGTCTGTCTGTCTGTCTGTCTGTGTGTCTGTGAACAGATATCTCAAAAACGAAAAGAGATATGGTATTGAAACTTCATATATAAGTTTTGTGTACTATGTAGATGAAACAGCAAGCTTTTGAAGAAAATCGCATAACCGGAAGTAGGTGTTTACTCTTGTAATTTTTCAGTTTTTTTCGATTTTTTCAAAAACGGCTCTAACGATTTTTTTTTTAATTTTACATTTTTCTTACATTTTTAATGTGTATTGATGTGAGATAGGTGATTTTCCAGTTGAATACTTCTAAAGTGGGTTTCTTTTGTTTTTTTTTCTATTTTTTTTATTACTCCTATTTTAAATAAAACACCGGTATATTATTACATTTTGAATTCACCTTAAAATTCTAGAGAAAATTTGTCTCTTCAACTAACACTCGATTTTGTACGTTTTTGTAGAATTTGTAATTTTTGAAAATTTTTAACAAATGGTTAAAAATTAAAAATGAAATTTTTGACTAATTATAAGATCACTGTAAAAGGAAGTTGTGTGAGTGTATCACACAGATTTTTTTCATTGGTCTGTCTGTCTGTCTGTGTGTCTGTGTGTGTGTCTGTGAACAGAATATCTCAAAAACGAAAAGAGGTATGGCGTTGAAACTTCATATATAAGTTTTGTGTACTAATAGATGTGACAGCAAGCTTTTGAAGAAAATCGCATAACCGGAAGTAGGTGTTTACTCTTGTGATTTTTCAGTTTTTTTCGACTTTTTCAAAAACGGCTCTAACGATTTTTTTTAAACTTTACATTTTTACTACATTTTTAATGTGTATTGATGTGAAATAGGTGATTTTCCAGTTGAATACTTCTAAAGTGGGTTTCTTTTGTTTTTTTTTCTATTTTTTTATTAACTCCTATTTTAAATAAAACACCCGGTATATTATTACATTTTTGAATTCACCTTAAAATTCTAGAGAAAATTTGTCTCTTCAACTAACGCTGTATTTTGTACCGTTTTTGTAGAATTTGTAATTTTTTAAAATTTTGACAAATTTTTACTTCCTTTTACAATAAAGGAAGTATTGGATTCACCCCAAAAATTCGAAAATGAGTTTTCAACAGATCTTCACGTTTTAGAGTCCCCTGAACCCAAAAACATATTTTTTTTCATTGGTCTGTCTGTGTGTCTGTGTGTGTGTGTCTGTGAACAGAATATCTCAAAAACGAAAAGAGGTATGGCGTTGAAACTTCATATATAAGTTTTGTGTACTATGTAGATGTGACAGCAAGCTTTTGAAGAAAATCGCATAACCGGAAGTAGGTGTTTACTCTTGTGATTTTTCAGTTTTTTTCGATTTTTCAAAAACGGCTCTAACGATTTTTTTTAAACTTTACATTTTTACTACCTTTTAATGTGTATTAATGTGAAATAGGTGATTTTCCAGTTGAATACTTCTAAAGTGGGTTTCTTTTGTTTTTTTTATATTTTTTTTATTAACTCCTATTTTAAATAAAACACCTGGTATATTATTACATTTTGAATTCACCTTAAAATTCTAGAGAAAATTTGTCTCTTCAACTAACGCTCTATTTTGTACCGTTTTTGTAGAATTTGTAATTTTTGAATATTTTTGACAAATGGTTAAAAATTAAAAATGAAATTTTTGACTAATTATAAGATCACTGTAAAAGCAAGTTGTGTGAGTGTATCACACCAGATTTTTTGAATATGAAAACCATATATGCATTTTTCCATTCTTGTGGTATTTGTATAGTTTCACACAGTTATTCATTAAATTTATCAGCCGTTTAATAATTTCTTGGCCTCCGTATTTGATTAATTCTGTAGGTACATTTTCAGACCAGCGGATCTAGAATTTTTCATATTCTGCACTTGTTTTTTTAACATCTTCAGTTATTGATAATCGATTGTCGTATATTTCATTTTCTCACGTGGGTGTACTCGGCCTATTGTTTTCTGTTAAAAGTGTCTTATAGTATTTTTCCCATTCTTCCATGTTTATTAGATTCAGAGCACTACTTCCTTCATTTGTTTTCATATGTTTAATAGTTTTCCAAACTTCAGATGACTATGATCCTCCAATTAGACTTTCTACTTGTATACACTTCTGTATAGATTTTTCATTTTTTTAATTTCTCTCCTTAATTGACGATTTTTTTCTTTATATTGTTCTCGAGCTTCATTATTTCTGTTTGTTATCCATTTATTGTGTAGATAATTTTTTTTTATTTAACTAAATCTTGTATTTCTTCCGTCATCCAAAGGGGTTTTTGTTTTTTTCTTCTTGGGGTTATTGTACCTAAAGCTTGCAATGCTGCCGAGTGTAAAGAATTTTTAATGTTTTCATATTCCGTTTCAACATTCTCACTAATATTTATTTTAGCAAGTTCATTTTTTAGTCTATTTTCATATAATGTTGCAATACTTTGCTGTTGGAGTAAGAACAATTTATATTTTTGTTCTGACGTTATCATATGTTGTTCGTGTTTGTTTCTAGGCTTTTGTTTCTTTTGTCAAAAGGGCATATTAGTCTTGCTTCTACAATATAGTGATCTGATCCACAGTTTGCTTCTCTCTTGACCCTTACATCTTGGATTTTGAATTTGGTTTTCTGTTTCATTATAAAATCGTACGACACTAATTAAGAACCAATAGAAAAATTTATTTTAGTGTGGTTTCCAAGCCAACAAAAACATTTCTTAAACTATTCACCTCACCCCCTTCATGTTAACTATTAACCAATCGTAATTTAGAAATTTTATTTGCACCAATCAATCTATCAATCAATTTATTTAATTTTCTGTAAAGGTCATCAAATATGATATTTGATTTTTATTTACAAAGAGGACGTGATATAATTTATTAATTACTAAGAAATGTCAATTTTGTTCGTTGAATAGTCCTTCAAATGCCGCTTGCAGACGACGAATTGCATAAATTTTTGTCAAATTATTTATTCATGTTTATTGCTTCAAAATTAGTCTCGTTCTGTCGCACTCGACCAATTTATATCGAGCAATAAACACTCATATACATTGACAAACATTTTCGGCAATTCGTCGACCGCTCACGGTATTGTACTGATGTAATTGAAATTAATAGGCGATAATTTTTTGACATTCACTGATGTTAATATGTTGGTGGTACTGTAAAGCTATGTCAAATTCGAGGTTAGCGGTAGGACCAAAAGTGTTTTCGGACCCCACGAGCTAAATTTCAAGTCCCGAAGATCCCGAAAGGAAAATAGTATTCAAGTGAAATTTCGGAATGCAATTTCCAAAGAAAAACAAGTGTTTTAAATTAAATAAAGTATTTCTGTGCTGATAATGAGCTGCGTTGGGGCTCGTCTATAACTTCATTACTTCTTTCCAGGGTTGGCAAAAAACATTTTTATTTTAAGTGAAAAAACAGGGTTTTTTTTGTTTAAAAGATGTTTTTTGTTAAAAGCAAAAAAAGTGTTTATTCATGTTTAAAACGTGTTTTTTGTTTGTTTAAAACGTTTTTAATTCCGGACATTGGCGATGTACCTACTTGTATTTAGTAGGAAAATTCTCTATAAAACTGAATCACTATCATGAATAAATTCAGTAAACATATTATTTGCAATTCAACGTATGTAACGCTAGCTCCCGTTTGAATTTGATTAGTTCAGTATTAAATAATATTTGCAAATTTAAACGTCGCCGACCTTTCGCGTTATCAAGAATCCGGTGTGTTTCAGCAAGATGATAGCGCAGACCGAAGTTCCGCCCGTGAAAACAGCGCGAACAAAGGCGAGACGCGCGCCCTTCCTCCCCACCTAATGGCTTTGCAGAGCATATAAAAGGGCTTGCAGAACGCATTTCAGTAGAGATTTCCAAGAGATTCCTGATTCTCCTCCAGCATTCATTCCAGCAAACACCTAGTTCCCGATCCTTCATCCTGTCCTATCCAGAGAGTTCCTCCGTCGACTCTACCAGTACCTGGGGAACCGTTCCGAGGCTGAGTTCAAGTTAGTGGTTTCGCCAGAAACTCCTGACACGCCAGCAATATTTTCCTCTAACCCTCCTAATAAGCTGAGTTCAAGTTAGTGGTTTCGCAGTAAACGCCTGACACGCCAGCAATATTTTCCCGAAACCTAATAAGCTGAGTTCAAGTTAGTGGTTTCGCATGGAACGCCTGACACGCCAGCAATATTTTCCCGAGACCTCCTAATAAGCTGAGTTCAAGTTAGTGGTTTCACAAGAAACGCCTGACACGCCAGCAATATTTTCCTTGTAAAAATCCTACACCGAAAACCGTTTTCAGTTTTTTTTTTAGCTTTTGTACGTAGTCTCTGTGTCGACCAATGCAAAATGTTGTAAATTCTCGTTTTTTATGTACAAAAACACAATAAAGAAGATAACAAAGGACACATTGACTTATATTCCGATATTAGGTTGCCCGTTAACGAGGATTTTTAATCGCTGGCAGCGATTCTTTACGTTTCACGTCTTCTCTTGCCGTTCTGTTTAAGTAATATTATTGACATTATTGTAAATTTAATGTTGCACTGCATATTTGAGCACCTCACTTTGCACACATTTTCTTGATCGTGGGCATACACCGCTCTGTAAAGCATCGCGGAACTTCACAAATGTCCAGTCCGTAAAATGACGTTTATGTCATAATTTAGCTGGGTGACGTTTGTCTTACAATTTAGCAGGCCGTGCACAGAACAATACCTAAGGGCGTGGCTGGTTGTTGTAGAGACGACTCTTAATGGCTGCCTTTTTTCAAATTGACCACACTGTCCTTATATAGCCAATGTACTCATAACTGCACAGCGACGCCTATAATTGGCCTAACGGCTGTTGGCTGAGTGCGAATTAAAATTTTAAAAAATAAATAAATAAATAAATCTTTATTCAAAAAGCTGAATCGCAAGGACGAAGTTTAGCAGAGCTATTCTTCCACTTCGCCCTTGTAAATACCATAAAAATTTACAAAATAAAATGCAATGCCATAAAACATTAATCATATATATATACATAAATACAATAACAATGTATCACGGAGATACTCGAACGCTACATGTCAACGCTGTGTCTCAAATAATATTAAAAATAAATTTTCTTTAAATTGTTTGGATGATAAGTTTTTAAACGACTGAGGAATATTATTATAAATTTTAGCAATGTTGAAAGTGTAAGCTCTTTGGAATATAGACAAATTATAGTGCGGTATTGTAATTAAACCTCGATGCCTTAAGTTCAGATTATGCACATCAGTCCTGAAAGTAATCTTATTGTATAAATAGGGAGGCTGTTTGTCTGATATTATATTATGAAATAATAATGCACTATGGAGATATATTCTATTTTTCATATTTAACCATTTTGCATCATATAATTTATGAGAAATGTGATCAAACTTGCGAATAACGTAGATAAAACGTAAACAGGAATTCTGAACACGCTGTATACGTTGCAATGTCTCACAGTCTAGTCCTGGCCCATACACCGGAGCACAATAGGTAAACTGTGATAACACCAATGAATCGCAGAGAATAGTTTTAACTTTCTGATTTAAATATAATCTATGTGGATATAAAAGCTTTAAATTATAATATGCTCTTTGAATACATTTGCAAACGTGCTCTTTATATCTGAATGATTTATCCATAATCAAACCTAAATTTTTGGCACTGTTCACTAGTGGTATCTCAGTGTTATCTATCTTTATGTGTGGTACTATCAGGTTATCATTTGTTTTACCAAATAATAAAGCACATGATTTTAACGGATTTAGCAGAAGTGCATGCTGTTGCGATAGGCGAGAAATAATATCTAAGTCATCATTTACATCATGAACTGCACGCCCAATATCATCAGGACGAAATGCATGATATATCTGGGTATCGTCAGCGTACATGTGAACACTACAAGTCGCTAATGTGTTATGGAAGTTACTAGTGTATACCGTGAATAATAATGGTCCAAGTATGGAACCCTGTGGTACTCCTCTCTCTATATTTATGAAATTAGATATAATATTTTGAACTTTAACACATTGTTTTCGATCAGTTAAATAACTTTTTATTAAATTAATTGCTGAAGAATCAAGACCAATGTAATGCAAGATGGCAGATAATAAATTATGGTTAATTGTGTCGAAAGCCTTACTATAGTCCAGAAGAACCAAAATTGCACAACTGCCATTATCCTGTGCTCTTAGAATATCATCTGTTATATGTAATAATGCAGTTGTACAACTGTGGAATGGACGAAAACCAGATTTAGATTCTGGTAATATATTAAAGCTTTGTAAATGGACTCGCAATTGGGTGTTAATAACCTTTTCTAAAATCTTTGACATTGTTGGCAAAATACTAATTGGCCTAAAATCTTTGCAATCCACAGGTTGTGCAATCTTGGATATCGGTATTACAAAAGCATCCTTCCAACAGTCCGGAAATTTATTTTTAACAATGCAACTATTAATAATATGTGTAATAAATTCTGCAATATATGGACAACATAATTTTAGCATGTGAGCATTAATGCCATCAGAGCCTGTAACATTACTCTTTAAGGAATAAATTATTTTCAGTATCTCGTCCATATTAACAGGTGTAAATTTAAACTGACTATTTACTGATGAATTATTCATATAAAAATTTAAAACATTATTATCAACATCTATGTGGGGTATACTATTATTGAAATAATTATTAAATTTTTCAACATTATCTTGATTTATGTGTGCACTCATTATTTTGTTTTTTTCATGTCCAACCTGCAATCTTTTTAATTCTTCCCACATTACTGTGCTGCTAGTATTTGCACATTTAAACTGAAAATAAGCTTTTTTTTCATTTTTTAGCGCCAAATTAGTATAATTCCTCAGCAACTTGTAATATTCCCAAGCACCCCTGGTTTGACACATTTTAAATTTATTTTTCCCCTTGTCGCGCAGCTTCATTAGTAATTTAATATTGTTACGTTTTTAACGTTCGGGCTATTTAAAATTATACGACAAACATGGGTTCAAACATTTATTTACAACAATGAATTATTACGATTATTGTTATTTACAAGCACACGAGAATTATCAAGCAGATTACAAATTAATACAGGCACTAACGAATTATCGATACATTTATTTATTTATATCACTCTTAAACACTAACGATTATATATTTATTTATTTCTATTATTTATGTTCACGCGTTTATTTATCTGGGAGCTCGCCGCTCTGATGCTGAATTCGAACTGAACGCCGGACTGAACTAACTGCGGGTCCGACGGCCGGGTATTTATATGGCCAATAATTTCCTTCCGGAAGCTTCCAGATAGTCTCGATATTCACTGGAAACTCCAGATGGAAGCATGACGCATTTGATCTCGGGGCATCTGTTCGTAGTGACACACTTATCCATAACATCCACTTCCAGGATGTACTCGTTCGCACTGTCAGCCATCAGGTCCCGATGCTGGAGGGTTTGATTCCCAATCTTCAAATCAGTTTCCCCATGTGTGGTCACCGCGCCCCCCGTGGCAGTGTGAAGGCGTGTCTCGTTGTGCAGTAGCTGACCCTTGTTCCTTACTACGTCGGACCTGGCGATGGACTTCGTCACTCCAGTATCCAACTGCAGAGACCGAACTCTTCCATTTATTTTCCCATCAAGCTTTTGGACTACTTTCTGCTCTGCGGTTTCCAGCTCTTCCTGCCCGGCCTTCAGCTCTTCTCGTGCTTTCTGCCCGGCTTCCAGCTGTTCCCTAAGATCCTCTTGTGCTTTTTCTGCCTTCTTTCGACCGGATCTCAATTCTTCCTTAAGTTCATCCTTGAGGTTTTCTTGAGTGGCTTTCAATTTTTCCTCAAGTTTTTCTGCCTTCTTTCGGCCGGCTTTCCATTCCTCAAGTTTTTGGACTGCTTTCTCTTGCTCGGCCTTCAGCCATTCCTTAAGTGCTTTCGCGACTTCCTCTGCCTTATCTTGTCCAACTTTCAACTCTTTCTTAAGTTCCTCATGTGCTTTTTCCGCCTTGTCCTGGCTAACTTGCATCAGTTGCAAAAGTTGGCTTAATTGGGCTTCCATTTTGCTGCTTTGAGATCGCGTCAAAGGCATCCACACTATACACTTAAATTTATTTATCTGACCGTCGTTTTATCGGCACTTGTTAACAATTTATTTATTTAATGTTTGTTCAATAATTTTCTTATAGCCGCCGGTTCAAAACCTCACACCGACACCACTGTTACGTTTTTAACGTTCGGGCTATTTAAAATTATACGACAAACATGGGTTCAAACATTTATTTACAACAATGAATTATTACGATTATTGTTATTTACAAGCACACGAGAATTATCAAGCAGATTACAAATTAATACAGGCACTAACGAATTATCGATACATTTATTTATTTATATCACTCTTAAACACTAACGATTATATATTTATTTATTTCTATTATTTATGTTCACGCGTTTATTTATCTGGGAGCTCGCCGCTCTGATGCTGAATTCGAACTGAACGCCGGACTGAACTAACTGCGGGTCCGACGGCCGGGTATTTATATGGCCAATAATTTCCTTCCGGAAGCTTCCAGATAGTCTCGATATTCACTAGAAACTCCAGATGGAAGCATGACGCATTTGACCTCGGGCCCGTTCTCGGGGCATCTGTTCGTAGTGACACATGCACACCTGTTTCTAGATCGATCTGGAAGTCGTTCTCGCATTTGTTACACTGCCCCCGCCTTAGGTCGTTCTGTCCCAGAACGAGTTGCGTTGGGTGCTTGTCACTCGCTCTTGTGGGAGTTTGATGGCGGTATTTACAGGGGGTGCCCTTCTTGCACATGGACTGGCTGAAGAAGCAGCAGTCCCCCGTGGGCCCCATGCTTCGTAACGGGCTGCAACAGCAGACCTCGATCTGGACGCCGGTCGTCCCTTGCACTACCGATCGGTATGCCCTCAGGAACAGGTGAATGCACTGGTCCCAGTTACGCTGATGTTCGGAAACCACCCTGCACAGATGCTTCCCATGGTTCCGTTCATTCTTTCCATCATGCCGTCCGATTGCGTATGGAGGGCAGTAGTCCGGGTCTTGCGTATCCCCAGTAGCTTACAGACGTTCTGGAACTCGAAATTCCGGTCCTGGTCGGAATGTAACTCCAGGGGGACTCCAAAACGGCTAAAGCACTCCTTCACCAGAACATTAGTGACAGTACCGGTCTCTTGCTTTGGAAGGGCGTACGCTTCGGGCCATTTGGTAAAGTGGCCCATGCACACCAAGATGTATTTATTTCTCGCTTCGGTTTCGGGGCATGGTCCGACGATGTCAATGGCTATACCCTCGAACGGACCACCGACGTTGTACTGCCACCTCGGAGCTCTACGTCTTCCAACCGGTCCGTTTCCCGTAGCGCATGCTTCGCACCTCCGGCACCACTCTCGGACGTCACCTTCGCAGCTTGCCCCGTAGAACCTTTCTTGGACCTCTTGCAACGTCTTCTTCAATCTGAAGTATCCCCCAGAGGAGCCATCATGCAGGTGGCGCAGCACCTCGGCCACTCTACTCCTTGGAACCATCGATCGTGATCTCGTTGCCCTACTGTCCTCATCTTCCAAGATTCTGGTCAGGACGTTGTTGTCCAGCTGCAAGAAGTCCCATTGCACCCAATAAGCCTCCACTGTTGCGTTGGTGGCGGGGACCTCCTGCCAGGTAGGTCGACGGCCATTTTGCTTCCAGGCTATAACCGCGCCTAAGTCGGGGTTGTTCTCCCAGCTACTCTGCAACTCGTCTGGCTCCCACGAGTTGTCGACCACAGTGGTACGATTAATGGGTACCGCACGACTCTCCAGTCTCGAACAGTGGCCGCAGTCCGCAGGGCAAGGCCTCTTGGATAACGCATCGGCGGTTATTCCCAAGTCGAACTCTTCTAGGCGCTCGATCCACTCAGCCACCTGTCCTTCAGGTTTCTCGCACTGCAGCAGCCATCTCAGAGCAGGATGGTCGGTCCTCAGCAAGACTCTTTTGCCAAACTCAACTGATTTATGTTTTCCTACGTCAGTACGGCCGCTGGGATGATCTCCGCACTCGACGATGTCCTGGTACCGGGCCACCAAACCTTCTATCTTCTTCCATTTTCGTTGGCTCATGCCCCCTCCCAGTATTGGGTTCCTCTTGACGGTTGCCAGTTCCCTGCTGACGTTCATCATCCTTACTGGGACCCCAAGCCCAGTCTTCATCAACGTCTTCCCTACCAGGATACCATGAGTGAGCTTCTTGCCACCATCAGGCTCGACCACGAGCACCACGTTGCCCCGGAGATCGCCATCCAGGTATGCATCCACGACTCTCTCGGTTCGTCCTTGCAGAGTAACATCTTCCGCCCATACCACTTGTGCCGCGATCTCTCCTCTTGGGTGTCGGGAAAGCTCCTCCCCACCCACGTGCAACTCGCCGCGTCTCAGGTCCAAAGCGCACTTACACTTATCCACAACATCCATTCCCAGGATGCACTCGTCCGCAATGTCAGCATAATCGGGCTCAACCACGCGCACCACGTTGCTCGGGAGATCGCCATCCAGGTATGCATCCACGACCCTCTCGGTTTGTCCCGGCAGAATAACATCTTCCGCCCATACCACTTGTGCCGCGATTTCTCCTCCTGGGTGTCGGGAAAGCTCCTCCCCACCCACGTGCAACTCGCCGCGTCTCAGGTCCAAAACGCACTCACACTTATCCACAACATCCATTCCCAGGATGCACTCGTCCGCAATGTTAGCATAATCGGGCTCAACCACGCGCACCACGTTGCTCCGGAGATCGCCATCCAGGTATGCATCCACGACCCTCTCGGTTCGTCCCTGCAGAATAAAATCTTCCGCCCATACCACTTGTGCCGCGATCTCTCCTCCTGGGTGTCGAGAAAGCTCCTCCCCACCCACGTGCAACTCGCCGCGTCTCAGGTCCAAAACGCACTCACACTTATCCATAACATCCACTCCCAGGATGTACTCGTCCGCAATGTTAGCATAATCGGGCTCAACCACGCGCACCACGTTGCTCCGGAGATCGCCATCCAGGTATGCATCCACGACCCTCTCGGTTCGTCCCTGTAGAATAACATCTTCCGCCCATACCACTTGTGCCGCGATCTCTCCTCCTGGGTGTCGAGAAAGCTCCTCCCCACCCACGTGCAACTCGCCGCGTCTCAGGTCCAAAACGCACTCACACTTATCCATAACATCCACTCCCAGGATGTACTCGTCCGCAATGTTAGCATAATCGGGCTCAACCACGCGCACCACGTTGCTCCGGAGATCGCCATCCAGGTATGCATCCACGACCCTCTCGGTTCGTCCTTGCAGACTAACATCTTCCGCCCATACCACTTGTGCCGCGATCTCTCCTCTTGGGTGTCGGGAAAGCTCCTCCCCACCCACGTGCAACTCGCCGCGTCTCAGGTCCCAAGCGCACTTACACTTATCCACAACATCCATTCCCAGGATGCACTCGTCCGCAATGTCAGCATAATCGGGCTCAACCACGCGCACCACGTTTCTCGGGAGATCGCCATCCAGGTATGCATCCACGACCCTCTCGGTTCGTCCCTGCAGAATAACATCTTCCGCCCATACCACTTGTGCCGCGATCTCTCCTCCTGGGTGTCGAGAAAGCTCCTCCCCACCCACGTGCAACTCGCCGCGTCTCAGGTCCAAAACGCACTCACACTTATCCATAACATCCACTCCCAGGATGTACTCGTCCGCAATGTTAGCATAATCGGGCTCAACCACGCGCACCACGTTGCTCCGGAGATCGCCATCCAGGTATGCACCCACGACCCTCTCGGTTCGTCCCTGCAGAATAACATCTTCCGCCCATACCACTTGTGCCGCGATCTCTCCTCCTGGGTGTCGGGAAAGCTCCTCCCCACCTACGTGCAACTCGCCGCGTCTCAGGTCCAAAACGCACTCACACTTATCCACAATATCCATTCCCAGGATGCACTCGTCCGCAATGTTAGCATAATCGGGCTCAACCACGCGCACCACGTTGCTCCGGAGATCGCCAATCCAGGTATGTATCCACGACCCTCTCGGTTCGTCCCTGCAGAATAACATCTTCCGCCCATACCACTTGTGCCGCGATCTCTCCTCCTGGGTGTCGAGAAAGCTCCTCCCCACCCACGTGCAACTCGCCGCGTCTCAGGTCCAAAACGCACTCACACTTATCCACAATATCCATTCCCAGGATGCACTCGTCCGCAATGTTAGCATAATCGGGCTCAACCACGCGCACCACGTTGCTCCGGAGATCGCCATCCAGGTATGTATCCACGACCCTCTTGGTTCGTCCCTGCAGAATAACATCTTCCGCCCATACCACTTGTGCCGCGATCTCTCCTCCTGGGTGTCGAGAAAGCTCCTCCCCACCCACGTGCAACTCGCCGCGTCTCAGGTCCAAAACGCACTCACACTTATCCATAACATCCACTCCCAGGATGTACTCGTCCGCAATGTTAGCATAATCGGGCTCAACCACGCGCACCACGTTGCTCCGGAGATCGCCATCCAGGTATGTATCCACGACCCTCTCGGTTCGTCCCTGCAGAATAACATCTTCCGCCCATACCACTTGTGCCGCGATCTCTCCTCCTGGGTGTCGAGAAAGCTCCTCCCCACCCACGTGCAACTCGCCGCGTCTCAGGTCCAAAACGCACTCACACTTATCCACAATATCCATTCCCAGGATGTACTCGTCCGCAATGTTAGCATAATCGGGCTCAACCACGCGCACCACGTTGCTTCGGAGATCGCCATCCAGGTATGTATCCACGACCCTCTCGGTTCGTCCCTGCAGAATAACATCTTCCGCCCATACCACTTGTGCCGCGATCTCTCCTCCTGGGTGTCGAGAAAGCTCCTCCCCACCCACGTGCAACTCGCCGCGTCTCAGGTCCAAAACGCACTCACACTTATCCATAACATCCACTCCCAGGATGTACTCGCCCGCAATGTTAGCATAATCGGGCTCAACCACGCGCACCACGTTGCTCCGGAGATCGCCATCCAGGTATGCATCCACGACCCTCTCGGTTCGTCCCTGCAGAATAACATCTTCCGCCCATACCACTTGTGCCGCGATCTCTCCTCCTGGGTGTCGAGAAAGCTCCTCCCCACCCACGTGCAACTCGCCGCGTCTCAGGTCCAAAACGCACTCACACTTATCCATAACATCCACTCCCAGGATGTACTCGTCCGCAATGTTAGCATAATCGGGCTCAACCACGCGCACCACGTTGCTCCGGAGATCGCCATCCAGGTATGTATCCACGACCCTCTCGGTTCGTCCCTGCAGAATAACATCTTCCGCCCATACCACTTGTGCCGCGATCTCTCCTCCTGGGTGTCGAGAAAGCTCCTCCCCACCCACGTGCAACTCGCCGCGTCTCAGGTCCAAAACGCACTCACACTTATCCACAATATCCATTCCCAGGATGCACTCGTCCGCAATGTTAGCATAATCGGGCTCAACCACGCGCACCACGTTGTTCCGGAGATCGCCATCCAGGTATGTATCCACGACCCTCTCGGTTCGTCCCTGCAGAATAACATCTTCCGCCCATACCACTTGTGCCGCGATCTCTCCTCCTGGGTGTCGAGAAAGCTCCTCCCCACCCACGTGCAACTCGCCGCGTCTCAGGTCCAAAACGCACTCACACTTATCCATAACATCCACTCCCAGGATGTACTCGTCCGCAATGTTAGCATAATCGGGCTCAACCACGCGCACCACGTTGCTCGGGAGATCGCCATCCAGGTATGCATCCACGACCCTCTCGGTTCGTCCCTGCAGAATAACATCTTCCGCCCATACCACTTGTGCCGCGATCTCTCCTCCTGGGTGTCGAGAAAGCTCCTCCCCACCCACGTGCAACTCGCCGCGTCTCAGGTCCAAAACGCACTCACACTTATCCATAACATCCACTCCCAGGATGTACTCGTCCGCAATGTTAGCATAATCGGGCTCAACCACGCGCACCACGTTGCTCCGGAGATCGCCATCCAGGTATGCACCCACGACCCTCTCGGTTCGTCCCTGCAGAATAACATCTTCCGCCCATACCACTTGTGCCGCGATCTCTCCTCCTGGGTGTCGGGAAAGCTCCTCCCCACCTACGTGCAACTCGCCGCGTCTCAGGTTCAAAACGCACTCACACTTATCCACAATATCCATTCCCAGGATGCACTCGTCCGCAATGTTAGCATAATCGGGCTCAACCACGCGCACCACGTTGCTCCGGAGATCGCCATCCAGGTATGTATCCACGACCCTCTCGGTTCGTCCCTGCAGAATAACATCTTCCGCCCATACCACTTGTGCCGCGATCTCTCCTCCTGGGTGTCGGGAAAGCTCCTCCCCACCTACGTGCAACTCGCCGCGTCTCAGGTCCAAAACGCACTCACACTTATCCACAATATCCATTCCCAGGATGCACTCGTCCGCAATGTTAGCATAATCGGGCTCAACCACGCGCACCACGTTGCTCCGGAGATCGCCATCCAGGTATGTATCCACGACCCTCTCGGTTCGTCCCTGCAGAATAACATCTTCCGCCCATACCACTTGTGCCGCGATCTCTCCTCTTGGGTGTCGGGAAAGCTCCTCCCCACCCACGTGCAACTCGCCGCGTCTCAGGTCCCAAGCGCACTTACACTTATCCACAACATCCATTCCCAGGATGCACTCGTCCGCAATGTCAGCATAATCGGGCTCAACCACGCGCACCACGTTGCTCGGGAGATCGCCATCCAGGTATGCATCCACGACCCTCTCGGTTCGTCCCTGCAGAATAGCATCTTCCGCCCATACCACTTGTGCCGCGATCTCTCCTCCTGGGTGTCGAGAAAGCTCCTCCCCACCCACGTGCAACTCGCCGCGTCTCAGGTACAAAACGCACTCACACTTATCCATAACATCCACTCCCAGGATGTACTCGTCCGCAATGTTAGCATAATCGGGCTCAACCACGCGCACCACGTTGCTCCGGAGATCGCCATCCAGGTATGCACCCACGACCCTCTCGGTTCGTCCCTGCAGAATAACATCTTCCGCCCATACCACTTGTGCCGCGATCTCTCCTCCTGGGTGTCGGGAAAGCTCCTCCCCACCTACGTGCAACTCGCCGCGTCTCAGGTCCAAAACGCACTCACACTTATCCACAGTATCCATTCCCAGGATGCACTCGTCCGCAATGTTAGCATAATCGGGCTCAACCACGCGCACCACGTTGCTCCGGAGATCGCCATCCAGGTATGTATCCACGACCCTCTCGGTTCGTCCCTGCAGAATAACATCTTCCGCCCATACCACTTGTGCCGCGATCTCTCCTCCTGGGTGTCGAGAAAGCTCCTCCCCACCCACGTGCAACTCGCCGCGTCTCAGGTCCAAAACGCACTCACACTTATCCACAACATCCATTCCCAGGATGCACTCGTCCGCAATGTCAGCATAATCGGGCTCAACCACGCGCACCACGTTGCTCGGGAGATCGCCATCCAGGTATGCATCCACGACCCTCTCGGTTCGTCCCTGCAGAATAACATCTTCCGCCCATACCACTTGTGCCGCGATTTCTCCTCCTGGGTGTCGGGAAAGCTCCTCCCCACCCACGTGCAACTCGCCGCGTCTCAGGTCCAAAACGCACTCACACTTATCCATAACATCCACTCCCAGGATGTACTCGTCCGCACTGTCAGCCATCAGGTCCCGATGCTGGAGGGTTTGATTCCCAATCTTCAAATCAGTTTCGCCATGTGTGGTCACCGCGCCCCCCGTGGCAGTGTGAAGGCGTGTCTCGTTGTGCAGTAGCTGACCCTCGTCCCTTACTACGTCGGACCTGGCGATGGACTTCGTCACTCCAGTATCCAACTGCAGAGACCGAACTCTTCCATTTATTTTCCCATCAAGCTTTTGGACTACTTTCTGCTCTGCGGTTTCCAGGTCTTCCTGCCCGGCCTTCAGCTCTTCTCGTGCTTTCTGCCCGGCTTCCAGCTGTTCCCTAAGATCCTCTTGTGCTTTTTCTGCCTTCTTTCGACCGGATCTCAATTCTTCCTTAAGTTCATTGTTTAATCTTGTCTTTAACAGATTAACCAGATATAAATTTATAATTATTCATTTAAATTTTACGAAACATTCTAAAAGTTAAAAGCCACCAAAAACGCAATATTGCATTATGCAAGCGCGGCGACCTACTCACAGTCAAGTTTAAACACCTCGCAGTCGCCGCTCAGCATTTTTACACGGCTTCGCGTACACAATTACGCAAGGCCGTGACAAGGTTTAAATGCCTACAATCGCAGCTCAGCATAAAAGACGCTCGAGTTCATGGAGTCCATATCATATCACGGAAGCAAAACCGCTGAGTATTGTTTTGCAAGACTAGTAAATTAACCTACTGAATATAATACATTGCACCTGTTATTAGAAATGAACTTTGTATATTACTATGATCTAAGCAAATTTGTTTGTATATATAGAACAATTATTTTTGTAATAAACCAGTCTGCATTTACTTGTTAGATTCACTTACTGCGTCGCTGTGGGTCCAAGCCTATAAATAATTAAGGGATGTGAGGCTGCATCTCACACAGTGACGAATTATCATCCCGTTAAGTGGCATGACTAAGCTGTCTTAAAGCGGAAACTGCTGTCTCAGTTCTGCGCTTAACATAAGGGATGGAACCAGCAAAATAACGTAACGGACGCCTGATTTCTACAGCCTCCAGGCGAATCTGTTCATGGTCCTTCGAGCCGGATCTGTCTACAACTAAGAAGAGGTACATCCCGAGAAGAAAACAACATCTACCAACCCACCCGGTTCCCCGAAAATGGCAAACAATATGGAGGAATTCAATCAGCTAGCTGTCGCCCAAGAAGAACTCGGCCAGAAGATCACGCAGGTATTTTCTAACAGCAAAAAGGACCCTGCCAGCCGAAAAACAGAAGCTTACATCGCCAGCCGAAACAAGACGCTGGACGAAACTTGGAACGCCGTGACCAAAAATCACGCCAAAATGGTGCAGCTAAGTATTCCTACACATAATTATTTTACCACAGGGTATTACGAACAAATTAAAGCCATCTACTGCGAAGCAAAAAGTTATTTGCAGAGCTGTTTAAAGGCAACTGAAAATCCCGACCCCTCTGAAACTAGGAGGCGAGAGGAAACAGTTGTAAATCCCGAGCAAAAGGTTCGTATCCGAAAACTGCAGATTCGGATGCAGAATTTTAAGCAATCTTTGGACGACGCCGAACTGGAACAAGCACTCGGAAGGCCCGCCATCACAAAGAGGGAATTAAAGGAAGAATGGGACCGGGTGATCGAGATGGACGAAGAAGTCATGTCTAACGAGATGGATTCAAACCAGACGCACTTCAGTCCTGAATTTACTACGTTGAAAGACAGGTACCGAAATTTAATTAATTTGTTACAAGCACCAACAAGGAACGAGCAAGCATCAGCCATCTCGCTTCCTCAAGTTAAAATCCCCATATACGAGGGAAATTATGAGGAATGGGCCACTTTTAAGGACCTATTCACCAAATTAGTAGATGACAACCAAAACATGGATGATGTCATCAAAATGCAGTATTTAAAAACGCATGTCAAGGGAGAGCCCAGCCGACTAATCCAGCATCTCGCAGTGACTCAAGCCAACTACAACACCGCTTGGAATTTGCTGCAACAAAGGTATCAAAATAATCGCCTTATTCTAACCAAATTGCTAGACACCATCTTCGATCAGCCGGTCCTCTCCAAGGAATCAGCCCAAGGGTTGAAAAGATTGCATGACTCCACTAAGGAATGTGTGGAAGCAATCAAAAATTTGGGCATTTCCACCGACAGCTGGGGTCCGTGGATTAACCGAGTTATTACTCGAAAATGGGATCCTGAAACTAACAAATTATATGAGCAATCGCTTCAGTGCCCAAATGAAGTTCAGGATCACCAAACTCTAATGGCCTTCCTACAAATGCGGTTCCAATCCTTGGAATCCATTGATGGAGCTCGAAAACCAACTCAGGACAAGCCACAGAAAAATTACGCTGCCGGATATCTCAAATGCAAGATGTGCAATGGGGACCATTACATCGATAACTGTGGTCAATTCCAGAGGCTCTCCACCCACGAAAAGCAAGAAGTGGTAAGAACCTACCGATTGTGCTTTCGATGTTTGCGACACGATTCTAATATACAATGTCGTTCGTATTATAACTGCAAAATCTGCCGCTTTCCACACCATACTCTGCTTCACAAGGCACAGCCGCCATCAAAGCCGATACCTGCTCCGAAGATGAAGACGTTTTCTCACGCAGCAGCCATGCAGACCTCCAACGCTCCAGAGAAGAAGCCAAAACCCACAATCATTGCCGCCAACCTAGGCGCAAAGAAGAGCCAAGTGCTACTGGCCACAGCAACGGTTCAAGTTAAGGCAGCATCCGGGATGACTCATCTCTTGAGGGTCTTGATAGATCCAGGGTCTCAAGGTTCCTTCATCACCGAAGCCGCAGCCGAATTATTAGCGTTACCAGGACCAAGGTTCGAGCAGAAATCTCCGGAATTGGGAACAGCGAAACAAAAGTCGCAAAATGGAAAATCACAGGTTTGATTACGCCAAGATTTCCAAGTAAATTTTCCTTACCTGTTAATTTACTGGTACTTCCCAAACTTACAAAAACCATGCCTTCATCACCCATTCCGAACATAAAAATGGATGCCTGGAAACATGTCTTCATCGCCGATCCAACCTTCAACCGACCTGGCCCCATAGATATACTTCTAGGCGCTGAAGAATATTCCCAAATAATTCTCGAAGGAATCAAGAAATCCAAAGATGGCATCCTAGGACAGAATACCGAATTGGGATGGATCTTATCAGGAACCATGGGAAGACGACCTCCCACCAGCCTTAAGGTCAACACCATGGTTGCCAAAATTGAAGAGGATGAGCAGTTGCAGAAATTCTGGAACATTGAAGAGGCTTCTCCTCAAAGGAAACTTTCCCCAGATGATCAGGTATGTGAAAATAAATTCACAGACACAGTCCAGCGAGACGTAGATGGAAGATACGTAGTAAGGATTCCATTCAAACAAACTCCAGTACACATGGGAAGGTCCAAACCCTCAGCATTGGCACGATTCATACATCTGGAGAAGAAATTAGGACAAGATCAAGATCTAGCAGTCCAATACAAGAAATTCATGCAAGAATACTTGGATTTAGGACATATGGAAAAGGTGGCAAGGGAAGATGAGAATAACGGCAAGTATTACATTCCCCACCATGGCGTCATCCGAGAAGCAAGTTCATCAACCAGGCTTCGTGTCGTTTTCGATGCCTCTAGCAAGGCCTCTCACGGAAAATCCTTAAATGAGATGATGTACGCTGGACCTAAACTTCAGCAAGAACTGGTCGACATTCTACTTCGATGGAGGACACACAGGATTGTTTTTTCTGCAGACATTGAAAAAATGTACCGACAAATCAGAATGAACAACCAAGACCAGGAGTACCAAAGAGTCCTATGGAGATTCGACAAATCACAGCCAATCAGGGAATATAAGCTGTGCACCGTCACTTATGGAACCGCATCAGCTCCCTATCTTGCCATTCGAACCTTGCATCAACTCGCACAGGACGAAAAGGTCTCATTTCCATTAGCTTCAGAAGCAGTGAAGAAAGATTTCTACGTGGACGACGTGCTTTCTGGGGCCGACACTGTGGAAGAAGCGATCCAACAACAAGGTCAGCTCATTTCCTTACTAAAGCGTGGAGGCTTTACTCTACATAAATGGTGCAGTAATGAGTCAGCCATCATTCAAGAACTCCCAGAAGAGTTAAAGGAACAAACATACCTCGAAATAAGTGAAGACGGCGTAAAAAAGTCCTTGGGCATTCACTGGTCTCCATATGAAGATGTTTTCTGTTTTAAGGTAGACGTTAAGCAACAGGAATCCACCAAACGCACCATACTATCCGAAGTTGCCAAAATTTTCGACCCATTGGGATGGTTAGCACCCGTCATCATCACTGCCAAGCTACTCATCCAAGAACTATGGCTCGAAAATATCAAATGGGATGACCCAGTGTCTGAAAATATCCAAGGCAAATGGGAGACGCTCAGGTCTCAACTCAAGGCAGTGGAAGAAATTACCTTACCAAGGTGGTTGTTTATCAAAAGGGAATCTCTAGTAGAGCTGCATGGATTCTGTGACGCCTCCGAAAGAGCTTTCGGGGCCGCGATTTATACCAGAGTCACCACATCATCCGGCCAAGTCAAGGTATCCTTATTAATAGCCAAATCCAAGGTGGCACCAGCCCGAGCCAAGACGACATTACCAAGACTGGAACTCTGCGCAGCAGTACTCCTTTCCAATCTACTTCAAAGGGTAATTGCAGCATTAGACCTTCCTAAGGTGTCTATCTTCGCCTGGACCGACTCCATGGTTACATTAGGATGGATAAAAGGAGACCCGGTACGATGGAAGACGTTCGTCGCGAATCGAGTAGCCGAAATCAACAATCTAATTCCGGCTCAACATTGGAACCACGTCAAATCCGAAGAGAATCCTGCAGACGTCATCTCCCGAGGCACTAGTCCAGAAAAACTAAAGAATCATCTCCTATGGTGGGACGGACCGAGCTGGCTAGTTAACAAGAGTTCATGGCCGTGTCAACCAGACACCGCAACCACCGAGGAAGAAGCAAGAAGTTACACTGTGCATCAAACTACCATTCATCAAGACGAGAACGAAGTCGTTCATCGTTTTTCTTCTCTAACAAGAATGGTACGAGTCATGTCACATTGCCGAAGATTCATCAACAAGTGTAAGCGACTTCCCACTCAATCAGGATGCCTATCAGTGAAGGAAATGGACGACACCATCCTCCTACTCGTTAAGGTCATCCAAGGAAGTGATCCTATTTTGAGGGCAACAGGATCTCAACTCCGGCAGAACAAATATGTGAGTTCCAGTAACAAGCTTGCCAACCTCAATCCATTCATCGATCAGCATGGAATAATCCGTGTTGGAGGAAGATTAGAAAATTCCACCTTGTCCTTCAATGAAAAACACCCAATCATACTCCCGTACTCCAGTCATATTTCCAAACTAATAATCCAAGAGGTGCATCATCTTCTGGAACAGAAAAAGCAAATGGAATGGATTAGAGATGGTATGGAAGAAATAATAACAAGACGAGAAAAAAGAGGAGTCCTTGGCACAGTATTAACATCAATTTTTGGAGTCAACGATGAAGTCTATCAAGATATAGACAGGCTAGACAAGAATCAACAGGAACTAATAAAAATGGACAGTCAACAATCCAAATTCTTGCTATCAGCACTTTCCAGGTTTAATGAAACCGAAGAACGAATCGACAAGAAGCTGGAACATTTCCAAGAAAAATTAAACCAAGGAATCCGGGCCATTAACAACATGGACAAATGGTATAAAGCAACCGACTACAACCGACTAAATATTCACATCATCAGTGCGTACCAAGTCGCCACAAATGTAATTAGTGAACTGTGCAACTACCATATTCACATCTTAAACGTTCACTTTCAGCAAGGTAATCTGTACGAGCTAATAACACCTGCTCAAATTAAACAGATCCTCGCTAATGCAACCAGTAAACTTTCACCAAATTTGGAGATATTACCAACGCCAATTCTAAAGGTTGACATTGGGCATGACGACATCTACATCAACGTCCAAGGGTATTTCATCATAGTGGAAAAAACGGAATACTCCTTAATTAAAGTGACACCAATTCCTCTCCAAATCAGCAATGGATCCTACTGGATGATCGATGTGCCGAAAGGAATCTTCGCTGTGGATTACAACCTACAAATGTACTTCCACGAAACAGATGAAGAATTCAAAGAAGAGCTACAAATTTCTCCCACTACCTATGTTTGCAGTCCAACGGTAGTTAAAGGAATTGAAAACAACCCAAACTGCATCATTGACGATATATATCACCGAGTAGAAACCAGTCAATGTCTCCTACGAAGACATCGCATCCAGTCCATTATTTGGAAACAATTGTACATGGAAAACACCTGGCTATTTGTAGTCAGTAAACCAACCCGCATAGCAATCACTTGTAGTGAAAACAGGGAAGAAGTCACCGTCAACACTACAGGTGTCATTCAAATTTCATCGGATTGCATCATCCAAACTGCGAGGAATACATTAACCCCAAGGCACAACAGAAAATACAAGATCCTAGCTGGATACTCCAAGGCTATCAGTATCAATATTACCAACCCAATCACAACAAACTCATTTTCAGAAATCGCAGAGGAACCTGTACTAACTCAGTCAGACCACTTCGAAGACCTACAAGCATCGCAGTTAGATTTCCAGGAGCATATAAAAAACTTCACCTGGAAAGCCATCCGACATCATTCTCACCTGTCTATTGGGGTCACAGGCAGCCTTTTGGGAACCGCTGCCCTACTAGGAGCTATCTACTACATTCGGCAACGAATAACACGAAGGAAGCCACCACCCGCACAACCCCAGGCAGAAGAATATCCTCTCAAAACGCTCAATCTCGAAGAAACAATATAATTTATCGGTTTGCTTTTTTGTGGCTTAAAATTGGCAATATGTTTAATCTTGTCTTTAACAGATTAACCAGATATAAATTTATAATTATTCATTTAAATTTTACGAAACATTCTAAAAGTTAAAAGCCACCAAAAACGCAATATTGCATTATGCAAGCGCGGCGACCTACTCACAGTCAAGTTTAAACACCTCGCAGTCGCCGCTCAGCATTTTTACACGGCTTCGCGTACACAATTACGCAAGGCCGTGACAAGGTTTAAATGCCTACAATCGCAGCTCAGCATAAAAGACGCTCGAGTTCATGGAGTCCATATCATATCACGGAAGCAAAACCGCTGAGTATTGTTTTGCAAGACTAGTAAATTAACCTACTGAATATAATACATTGCACCTGTTATTAGAAATGAACTTTGTATATTACTATGATCTAAGCAAATTTGTTTGTATATATAGAACAATTATTTTTGTAATAAACCAGTCTGCATTTACTTGTTAGATTCACTTACTGCGTCGCTGTGGGTCCAAGCCTATAAATAATTAAGGGATGTGAGGCTGCATCTCACACAGTGACGAATTATCATCCCGTTAAGTGGCATGACTAAGCTGTCTTAAAGCGGAAACTGCTGTCTCAGTTCTGCGCTTAACATAAGGGATGGAACCAGCAAAATAACGTAACGGACGCCTGATTTCTACAGCCTCCAGGCGAATCTGTTCATTCATCCTTGAGGTTTTCTTGAGTGGCTTTCAATTTTTCCTCAAGTTTTTCTGCCTTCTTTCGGCCGGCTTTCCATTCCTTAAGTTTTTGGACTGCTTTCTCTTGCTCGGCCTTCAGCCATTCCTTAAGTGCTTTCGCGGCTTCCTCTGCCTTATCTTGTCCAACTTTCAACTCTTTCTTAAGTTCCTCATGTGCTTTTTCCGCCTTGTCCTGGCTAACTTGCATCAGTTGCAAAAGTTGGCTTAATTGGGCTTCCATTTTGCTGCTTTGAGATCGCGTCAAAGGCATCCACACTATACACTTAAATTTATTTATCTGACCGTCGTTTTATCGGCACTTGTTAACAATTTATTTATTTAATGTTTGTTCAATAATTTTCTTATAGCCCCCGGTTCAAAACCTCACACCGACACCACTGTTACGTTTTTAACGTTCGGGCTATTTAAAATTATACGACAAACATGGGTTCAAACATTTATTTACAACAATGAATTATTACGATTATTGTTATTTACAAGCACACGAGAATTATCAAGCAGATTACAAATTAATACAGGCACTAACGAATTATCGATACATTTATTTATTTATATCACTCTTAAACACTAACGATTATATATTTATTTATTTCTATTATTTATGTTCACGCGTTTATTTATCTGGGAGCTCGCCGCTCTGATGCTGAATTCGAACTGAACGCCGGACTGAACTAACTGCGGGTCCGACGGCCGGGTATTTATATGGCCAATAATTTCCTTCCGGAAGCTTCCAGATAGTCTCGATATTTACTAGAAACTCCAGATGGAAGCATGACGCATTTGACCTCGGGCCCGTTCTCGGGGCATCTGTTCGTAGTGACACATCGCGCACACCTGTTTCTAGATCGATCTGGAAGTCGTTCTCGCATTCGTTACAATATTATCCGTAATCCATGGTGCAGGTTTTTCAATAAGTTTAACGGTACGCCACGGTGCATGTTTATTGAATAAACTTAACAACTGAGAATTTAAAAATTGAACTTTACAATTAATGTCATCTATATTGTATAATCGATGCAAGGAGAGTAACTTCAAATCGTTACTAAATTCAGCAACGTTGAATTGTTTATAATCCCTGAAAGTACAGATTGCAGGTACAGATTCAGGCACACGACCGGACACATAGCAATACACAAGTTCGTGATCAGATAAATAAAAATTTTCCACTCCTGACTTCATAACGAGCGATACATTAGATGTAATAATAATATCCAATATAGAATTTTGATTTGCCCCTAATCTAGTTGGAACATTGATAATCTGTTTTAAGTTAAACGAATCTAACATATTGTTAAAATACTCTATTGCGGGAGTATCAGGAGTAACGAAATTTACATTACAATCACCCATACAAAAAATATTATCAGACACCATGAACGAGTTCTCAAGTTCATCCACAAATATTTTGTAGTTGAGCTGAGGAGGCCTGTATACAACACCAAAGATAAATGTCTTTGAATTAACTGTAGCAGATATCCATAACTGCTCAATATTGTCAGTGCTATCAATTATTCGAACGTTAATAAAATTTCTTACATAAAATGCAACACCTCCTCCTCTTGTACCACGATCCTTACGAAATAATCTGTAGTTTTGACTAAATAGATCATCCGAATTAATATTAACAGTTAACCAAGTTTCTGAAATTGCAAAAATATCAAGTTGTTTGTTTAAGAGAAGTTCTCGTATTTCGTTTATTTTTGGTAACAAAGAACGTACGTTAACATGTGCAGCCCTCAAGCAGTTCCGCGACATATGCAGAAAATGCGTTTATACGCTAAGTGAAACAAGAACGCCTAGGGTAGGTCGGTTCACTGCTCATAATTAATATTATTTAAATCACGTTGTGTAATAACTTTATGAATTGTATCGCCGAGTTTAATAAAAATCATACCTTCCCCTTTTCAGTTAAACTACCCTTTTTGTTCAAGATACGGCAAAATTCTATTAAGAAAAGTTGTTCATAATGATAAATTATGGCCCTATAAAAAATTTCAGAAAGATCTGTCGAATAAGGAAAACCGTTATTTTTTAAATTATTTTATTTTATTTTCAGGTAAACTACCCTTTTTGTTCATGATACGGCAAAATTGTATGAAAAGAAGTTGTTCAGAATAAGAAATTATGGCCCTATACAAAATTTCAGAAAGATATGTCGACTTAGATTTAACCGTCATTTTTAATAAATGCAATTTGTTTAATCTACAAAATAACGTTTTAATCTAAGTCGACAGATCCTTCTGAAATTTTGTATAGGATCATAATTTCTCATTCTAAACAAATTTTTTTAATAATAATTTGCCATATCATGAGCAGAAAGGGTAGTTTATCTGAAGATAAAATAGTTTTCGCTTTCCTGTCAAGGCCTTCTTGTTTTTCAAAAACTGAAAATATTCTTAAAATTCTTTTAAAACCAAGCAGGACCGAATCCCAGAACCTTAAAATAAAATTCAAAAATTTTTAGACCATCTCACCTCTTGTAACATCAATCCTGGGACACACTGTATATAGATTACTATATTTAAAATTCCCGCCATTTAGCTCTAATTTCGTGCTCCCTGCTGAGTTTAAATACATGGATTGGCCCATATTTCCGGGCTTACTATATTTCAAAGATGTTGTAAATAACAACTAGATACCATATACCATAACCTACTTTATCACCACTCTAAACTGAAGAATTGTCAGGCCATTTTTATGTTTTACCGATATGCCACCTGTTGAACTAGTTTCAGTACATAGTTTACGATTTTTCCTGTATATAGGTTCCGTTTCAGTCACATTTTACCGCATAACACTTCCGCTAGTTACATCTAAAATTCTAAAGTTGACACGCGCGTAGCTTTTGGTTTGCTAAAAGGTATAGCGGCACCGCTCTAATCTCTATGCAGTCGTATTTGCAGCTGTTTTTGGTCCCGTCGCGTTTAAGAGCGCTGGTTTACAGCATTTTCAAAACTTAGCCCGTTGGAGCAAGCGAAATATTTGTCTCGAATAATTTAAAACTCAGTCGATCTCTTTCCCACGCGGCTTGCTTCGCGGTCGTCATGCGAGGCTTACTGCGTTCTGATTGGTTACATCTGTTGGCGTGATCGCGCGTTATAGCGCAGAAGTTGGCTTTGCGTCGCTTGGGCAATTAGTTGATTTCCGGCTGGGATCTCAGGCGCTTGGTCTGCGAGCGTTAGCGCTCAAAGGCCGCCGTGCCTTCGGGCACGGCGTGCTATGTTAGTGCTGTTAATTGCTTTGGACTTCTGTTCGGGCTGTCAAAGCGAGAGGTGGTTTTTCCCCTTTGCTAGTGGAGTGCGCGGTGATGCTTGTGTATCCGGATGGCCGCCGATTTTGCATCATTTCGTAGGGCCGAGATAGGCCATTTTTTCCAAACTCCCGATCAAAATCGCAGAGTTGTCCAAATCTTCGGTCTCGCCGTTTTTTTATCCCAGGACGGACGTGATTCAGTCCTCGCCACATTAGTGGAATATCCGCAGGTGCTACTCTCGACTCCCACACCTCCGTTCGTGCGTCCGTTGCAGTAGGCTGGCCGCTAGCTGCCGTCGCGCCATCGCTCGGCGGGCCCTAATCAGGTAGCATGTGTAATTTAGCATTAATAATTAAACTCTTGTAGCTGTATTTGCTGTGTACGCAGCGTAACTTGGCCGAGGTCGTTCATAACTAATTTCGCTTATCTGTGTTAGCCTAATTCGAACTCATTTGTTGGATAATTAAATTCATAACTGTTTACCAAGGCCTGTTATATATCAAAATTCATGTAACTGCCTACCAAGGCCTGTTGTAGATCAAAATTCAGATCTGCCTACCAAGGCCTGTTGTAGCTATATCAAAATTCACGTAATTGCCTACCAAGGCCTGTTGTAGATTAAAATTCAGACCTGCCTACCAAGGCCTGTTGTATATCAAAATTCAAGTAACTGCCTACCAAGGCTTGTTGTAGATCAAAATTCATTACTGCCTACCAAGACCTGTAGTATAATTAAATTCATAACTGCCTACCAAGGCCTGTTGTATAAAGAACATTAATATAACTACTTAATTATAGTTAGAGATAAAGCGCCTCCCAGCTGGGCTGTATATTGTAATGACCCCTCAACATTGATTTGTTGTTAATTTATTTATTTAAATATGTAATTTTAAAATAAATAAGGTCACTACACAATATTTGGTTTTCTTCAATTCGAATTTTGGCTGATTAAATAATTTATTATCATTCCTGGGTTCTAGGTATGGTACTACTTTCCAAGCCTCTAGCTCCGGTTATTTATTCGCACACACTAACCTTAAAATCTCTTAGAACGGCTGGTACTTCGCACCTACTCTGCGCTGCCTGCTGTGTAATATGGCTGCTGCTGGTGGTCCCCACTTCACTGAATGGCTGGTAACCCTCGCATAGGCAAATTCTGAACACACTGGTATCTTCTTTAACTCTTGATTTTAATATTTACTATATAAAAACTTAATTTATATGGAGAGCAAAAACTGGTCTGTCATTCAAGAATTTATTCAACTGTTAACAGATACTGGTGTCGTTATAAACAAAACACTATCTAAACAATTTTAACAAAGAAAATCAACCAAGTACAATAACATTACTTTTACAAATAAATCAAACTTAAATTATAAATGTTTACAAAAACTTTAATACTAAATAAATGTCCTTTGAAATTCGGATTTTTCTCTGTCTTATTGTGCCACTTAGTTTGTTTTTAATTTCAATGATTGTTCAAACCGCCACTGCACTGATTCGTTTTCACATCACTTTTGTTTCATATCCTATGGTTTTCTTTTCTGCAATTTCCACCAAACTGCTTCCTTTTCCTCAAATCTCACATCTTGCTGTAGCATGTAGTAATTTCTTTGTTTGCCTGATTTATGCATTCTGCACAGTCCATCTGTGATCCTCTTATTCTTACCTCTTATTATAAAATGCTCATAAAATTGTCCACATGTTAATTACTTTAACTTCTACGCTTCTTAATACTGAACATATTTCGAATCTTTCTGTGCCAGTTTTATTCAAATGGGTTTAGTTTTACTTCGCATAAACCTTTTACATTACGATAAAATTACATCAATGATTCCAACTTATGAAAATTGAGTTTCTTTCTTTGCCTATGTGTTCTAATAATCTCAATGCTACTGGCCATATTTGCCAATGTAATTACGGGCTGACAATTTATGTGAAATTTTACAGTTGTGTGAATTATCCCAACTCTGTGCTTTCGTGATTTGATTTATAATTTGTTTACACTGCAACTAGAGTTGAGTGGAGGGCTAAATACCATCTCAATATATTTAGTTTAGTCCAGATCTGTGTGTTAATCTTTTGTTGTCCTGTGTATCGCCAATTTTACATGTGTGAGACCAATACCGGTATTTGAACTGAGGCCTTATAATTTACAACGAGTCTGTGCATATCCTCTTTCAGTTTAGTGTGTAAAGGTATATTACGGCGAAGCCTGAGTGTTTGAGCGTCACAGATAGGTTGGCGACGCTTGCCGCTGCTGAAGGTAATGAGGCTGCTACTATTTCTGGATTTTGGCCAAGGTGCTAAGTTAGAAAGTAGGCTCACTTGATTTTCCCGGTTTTACTCTGGCTCTATTCTTGTATTTCCATTTTTGTCAATGAAACGCGGTGGCGCCTTATTTAATTTTATCAATGTTTACCGCCCCTTTGGCCGTTGTCCTTAGGTAATCTCGTGGAGAACCATCTCTCGCGCCACTGGTGTTTAGCCGCATTATCTTGTTGCGGGTTAGGTAGCGGCCCTAGGTGAGTCTTCGTCCCGATTATGTAAAATATCATCAGCGACGGCCGTAACAGAATTCGATTTAAGTTTTGAATGCGAGAAACTGTAGCAGTATATTATGATACTTACAAGTTTTATAAGAAGTAGTTTAGTTTATAGCACGCACGGGTTTAAGGTACGACGAGCGAAGCGAGGAGTGCCCTAAAGGAGTAAGTGTGACAAAATGTCGTATAAACGAGATATACAGTATTTTATCTAATTTACCACTTTTTAAACAAATAATTAAAATTTTAAAATCTAGGGAATTTCGCGGCAGTTGGCAACATTTGTGCGGCGCAATAAAGGCGGCTATTGACAGTTTGATATGTACACTGAGCGAAATACCCTTTGAATATTCGAAGGAAGTACCTACGGTTGCCAACGTTAACAAAATTTATTACTCTGTTTTTAGTATTTTATTATAGCATCGCTTTTTGTCTATTACGATACGCAAACGAGTATCGTAATAGCCTCAGTACGAACGCAAAGTAGATAAAGTTCTATGTATCCCTGTTCATTCCATTTTTGATTCTAAGCAGGCTTTGCAGTTGTAATTTTTTAACAGTGTTACATTTGGTAACAAAATAGTATTGAAGTCAATATAAGATTTCACAATTCATTACTTGCTGAGGTGTATTGAAAATAACTGATCTCCCAAGTACAGTGAGATGCCACGAAGAGGTTTAAATGTTGCAGAAATATGCATCTTAAGGCGTTTTCATCAATTTTTGCAGTAAATGGAATGCTTCATTTTAAGGCAACTCCGATAAGAGCACGACGAATCTTCTTCCAGTTAATGGAAATTTAAAAATATAAACCAAAACACAAATTACACTATCGTTTGCAGGTATCCTCTTGGTAATTTACTACGATTTTTTAATACCTAAATTATATTAAATATATTTTATAAGTAAAATTTATTATTTCCAGATTTTAGAGGTATTCGGAGATAATGTTATTATCATTATGTGTACAAAAAACATGATCTAGTTAGCTGAACCAATGCATGCCTACTTTACTTTAAATTGCTGGTACTGTCCGTGTCTAGGCGGTTATCCAATACTTCTGGATCACCACATATTGCATAATACCATTAGTACTTAGCTACTTTTCTAATACCTAACTCACCACACCTAAACTCTCTTTGAACATCCGTAAAATTTTGGAATTGTTCATCCTATGATCTTGACCATTCATTGGCTAAGCCGACTAGATAATGTAAAACTCCTGTTTTTTGTGCATAATAATATCTCTCTTCCAATGGATTACTCTGTATATGCAAGAAAAATTTCTAAAATAAAATATGCGCAATGAAATCTATAAATAAAAATTTCACTTGAGATCATCTGTCGAATTACGCAAAAATTAACATCGAAAAGGGATGAACTACGTTATTTAAAAGTTTAAAATCAGTGTGATATATGTATAAACTGAAACATTACAGGACCTTTTGTTACCAGAGCCGGACGCATATACGTAATCTGCAGACGCATAAGGTATTATGACAACTGTTCGGCTACAATAGGTAATTGATTAATATGGAGCCAATGAAAGTTTATGTAAAGTGCAGACACACAGGGGCATTAGACGTCTGCAGTTTACTCAGTGGTTTCGCTTTGACATGCTATATCTTGTTTTCCGCGTAGTCAAAGAACTAGTTGTTAGTTCGTGAAAAGACTATTTAAAGTGCCGGCTAAAATTACTATAAATTGCTTAAATATGGAAAGTATGCTCCCACAAGGCTACGAGTAAAAATTTGTAAACGATACAACTGTTAGATTAAATCTAACTAATAAGAGGTAGTTGAGGTTAGCTTCGCATGTTTATATTTCGACCAACCAAAGTTTACAGACCGAAAAATGCCGGTAGATATACAAATACAAGCTGTATCTAACCAAATTTAGCGCTTACAAAATGTAATTTTCGAACAGTAAAAAAGGTGACATTTTCATTTTGTTTTCAATGTGTGAAGCGATTCATTTTCGTACACACAATACAGACACACAACCAGACGCAAAATACTTTTACGTTCGAAAACGTCCAGTTGTTGACGTCCGAAGTCCCTTTCGACCAAATTTTGAGTTAGAAGGATCACTATGCAAAAAATAACGTGAACAACACATATGAAAGCAACTTGTTTTACTCATTTGCAAATTCGTGAAAAACAGTATGACTTTCATAACTAGTTGTACAATATACTATTGGGTTCTAAATACAAAAATAACTATTTATTGAACCAGTGTCCTAAGTGAATTATTTTTAACATCAATGTTAAGAGTTAGTCCAAGAAGCGTGCATTATTACATGAGAGTGCAGAAAGTAAGTACTTTCTGCACTGTCGTAGGAGTAGCATATTATTATACTAGTTTAATAAAAGGGCCCATTGTAGCACGAGTGGGTTTGGGGCACGACGTGAGTAACGAGGAGTGCTCCGATAGAACGAGATATGCAATAATTTTGTTTCTATTTTGCGTTTAGAATAACTCCATTCTAGCAATCAAATGACGTTATTTAAGTGTTAGAATAAGTCGCTATAAAATGACGTCATTTGGGTGCTAGAATGGAGTTATTCTAAATGCATAATAGAAAACTTTTTTATTTTTAATTTATAAAATGGTATAAAGCGGCACAATAGAAAAAATAGTATAAAACACTAGTTGCAGACGGTCCTTCAAGCACTCATTTGTTCCTCAACTCGCAGCTATGCGGCTCGTTTCGGAATTTCAAATTCCTGCTTGAATAGATGCCTTCTGCAACTTGTATTTTAATATACTATTATTAAACAAGGATAATACACTAATGTTATTTACTTTCCACAAAAATAATCGAAAACTTTTAATTATGACATTTCATAAATATGACAATCTGTCAGTTGACTGAAACAAGGTAGGCCGTTTCAATGTTTTTTATATGAAAATAACAATACAAAAACTGTGCTTTGATATACTCCATTATAGCACTGTTTTCGATGTTATAATAACCACATTGTGACATTACTATACGTAAATAGTATATTTGTCGTCAAAAGATAAAAGTATAGTTTCTTTTCGGGGGATGAAGATTTGACCACGAGCAGTGTCATGGTAATTTTACGAACGAAAAATTGTATCGCAAGAAGTAAATGTTATTTTTTCCACAAATATAAAAATAATTAAATTTATATTATGTATTGCAAAAACTAATGAATTTAGAATCTGACCGTTTTATTTATTCATTTTCATAGCAACGCGCACTTTCATCTGTAGAGTGAAATAAAGAGCTACTTTATAAACGCAAAACTATCTAATAAAGCACTATTTTATAACTCAGTCTAACATAAAGTAATTTTACCCTCGTAAAACTACCACTCTGGCAAAAAATCACTTTTTTTTACAACTGTCATTAAAAACGACATTTTTGTTCCAGGTAACTACACTTATATACGTCAAAATTACATATTATGAGAGAGCACCTTAAAAGTAAACACTTTTAACATGTGTTGAAAATACTACTTAGTAAACCAATATTTGTCAGGTAACTAAGGAAAATCAATAATTTTCAGTTGTTCGACAGCTCGTTATTTAAAAAACAAATAGTAACGCTTTCTGTATTCTAATCAAATGTCAAAACTAACATGATTATTTTGAAAAATGTCTACCACGGCTTGCTATATTATACTAAAATTAATAAAAGTTACATTTAGTCCATAAAAATAATTTTGCTGATTTTTAGTGACAGTTGTACAATAGTATATTGTGCAACTAATTATAAAAATCATACTTTTTCATGAATTTGCAGTTTTATTAACGATGGCGAAGTCCGAATGTATCAAGCAAATAAGTAAAAAAAGTTGCCTTCATACGTGTTGTACACATTATTTTTTTTGCATAGTGATCGCTGGTAACTCGAAACATATTACAACCATGCAGTAACGCGAGAAAATTCTTATTTCAAAGTTAAATAATAGAATCTAATTAGACCTGACCAAAACTTCGTTTAATCGGAATGAACCAAACATTTCAAGAAAACACACAGTAATAATAATAGTCTCTATTTATCAACTCAAGATACAATAAATAAGAAAAAATAGTGGTCACGGAGCTTGCGTAAAGTGCAGACGTATTATAATTCAACACGTCTGCAGTTTACTTCTGTTTTGATTGGCTGTACGACTTCGGAATAAACGATGTGATGGGTTATACCTTATGCGTCTGCAGATTACGTATATGCGTCCGGCCCTGCTTATATGTCAGTTTATGTAAAATATTACCCTTTTCAGTAGACACTGGAACGTCCTTTTCGGATGACATTAACATGAAAGTCACATAATGAGTTTCAGCCAAATAGCTACTTGCTCTATTTCAATAAATGTTACTTTAGAAGAGGATCTTTCATATGCAACTTGTGAAATAGAACGTGTTTTAAATATTTTTGCAATCGTGTAATAAAATGTCAACGTTTTATTTGTCATTATTAATGTCAAAATGAAATGTTTTTCACTAATAAAAAATAGCTATTTATCTACCACGAGCCTAAAAAAGAGGTGTATTGCCCGCGCCGTGAAAACAAGGGCAATAAACTCTAGTTATACACGTGGGGGATGCAACATTTTATATACAGGCCGTAGTATTTTCAATTTTATTAAAACCTTTCAATCCTGCACAAATATTTCAACTAATTAGTTGTCGTTATTAATACAATTTGTTGAAAACCCCTTACCACACAAATATTTAACAACCGCTAAATACGTATTTCGACAGCTAACCTGTCATCTTTAGTAGCCTTGCGGGGAGAGACTAACCCGACAAAGTTGGCTGAAGATATACTCTTCACCAACTCACCAGTGAAAGTGCAGGCTCCAGCAGTGTTTTACTCGTTATTAATGTCAAAATTTCATACTTTTTGTTAGTGAAAAAGGTTGCCATTGGTAAAAAATGTTTTGTTTATTAGAGAATTGTAAAACATTTTGTAAGCAACACAATTCAAAATTAGTGTTTTTTCACTCGTAATTTACAATATTTACAACTCGTGAAAAACGCCTACATTTTGCAACTTGTTTCATAAATAGCTCTTACGACCCGTTTAGTGTCGTTTGGCGGGATATAAAGTAGGTATTTTCCAATGATCTAATATTTGTTGGGGAGTTCGTATAAGTATTTCGTGAGGTTAACACGTGTAGTTAATCAGTGCAGTTTTAAGCAAGTCTGCAGGTTAGTGCTTATTGTGATTAAAACGTAACTGATACACACCTAATCCTTATCCCAATACCGTTATAGAAATCATTCCTTATCTAAGTCATAACAATTACCCAATTAATCTTATAACTTTCCCTATGCCGGGGATTGTCCCCAAGGCAGTTGCAAATGCAACCAGCTAAACACACCAACAATATGGAAAATAAATTATCAGGACCCAGCTGCACTTCCAGCCAAAGAAGTTCGGCAAATAATAATATATCAGATAGCAAATCAAAAACTAAAAACTCAAACCCTAATCAAACTAAAACATACTCAAGCGTTACTAAGAACATATTCCAGTATCCTAAAAAAGAACAGGGAATAATCTTAAATGCAACCGAAGGTCTAAAAATAAAAGAATACGTATACGCAATCGGTGATTTAATTGACCCAAAAAACATATTGGCCGCTTCAAGGCTTTCAAATGAACGAATTTGCATATACCTCTCAACTAAAACTTTAGTCGATGAATTTTTAAAAGAACACCAATCTATCATCCAAATAAATGGCAATCAAATTACAATTAGAAGACTAATAACACCGTCCAAGAAAATAATCCTGTCCAATGTTTGCCCAACTATCCCTAACGAAGTGATAGAAACCGCACTGCTGAACTTAAACATAAAAATCACGTCACCGGTTTATTTTATAAAAGCGGGATTCTCGGAAGCCAACTATTCACACATTGTGAGCTTCCGCAGATTTGTGTACATCGTTCCCGAAGAAAACACTGTTCTTCCTGATTCAACGCTAATAAATTATGGCGACGATAATTACCGTATTTTCTTACAGTTTGAAGAACCTAAATGTTTTAAATGCAATCAATCAGGACATATTGCTTCCAAGTGTGATTCCTATACTGAAGAAATAGTACAAGAAATAATGTCACCCAGTAATAAACGCCCGCCGCCATCTACTTCTACGCAGAAACAATAGACGATAATGCTGATGGCTTTATAAATCTAAACAAACTTAATGCAGAATTTTCAAAAGATAACGAATCACAAATAATCCAAACATCTGACGAAGAAGTCAACTCTTCAACTAAGAAAAAGAAAAAGAAACCCCTGTCCCAAAGAAACAAAAAACCAAAAACCGACACAAACCAGAATGAACCGACACTACAAGAATTACTTGAACCGATAAAACAACTAATCGAAATAGACAAACACAAAAAATATACCTTTTCATATAAAGAATTTGAAACTTTTATAACCGAAATATATGCGGCCCCTAATCCCTTACGAACCGCCGAGAAATTTATGAGCAACGTAGAACTCCTTCTTGCTACGCTCCAAGATTTCTACAGTACACTAACTCATCGTAAAATTAAATACAGATTTACGAGAATAATTAGCAATATCAAAAAACAACTTGATCCAACGGGACATACAACAGATCTAACCTCTGCATCTGAGTCGCAACAAGTAAACTCAGATTCTTGTTTCTAAAAATAATCATTAATCTAATACAATTCAACTGCAACGGATATTTTACTCATCTGCCGGAACTCCAAATTCTATTACTAAATCATCAACCCAATATTATATGTCTTCAGGAAACACACTTCAAAGAAGGTAAACCAGTAACTATCAAAGGCTATAATCTAATAAATAAATGCAGAATCACGACACACGCTAGTGGGGGTGTCAGTATAGGCGTTAAAGACAACATTTATTATCAACCCGTCCAACTAAATACTAATCTAGAAGCCATCGCTATCCAGGTATGGCTTTCACGTCAGTTAACCATCTGCAATATATATATCCCACCGGACTATTTACTTGATTATTCCGAAATAGAAGAGGTTATCAAACAATTACCCCCTCCCTACATCTTAGTAGGAGACTTTAATGCCCATAACCTGCTCTGGGGCAGTGAACCCAACAACAATAAGGGAAGAATAATCGAGAAAGCCATTGACAACTTCGATCAATTAATACTCCTAAATGACGGACGTGCTACCCACTTCAACGCAGCAACAAATTCTTTCTCTGCAATAGACCTGTCACTCTGCCACGCTCAAATAGCACCTTTAATATTATGGAATGTAGATCTATCAACTAATATTGTTACTGACCTGGAAAGTAACGTAACTTTACCTAAATGGAAAATTGACAACGCCGATTGGAAAGAATACAAATTATGTCTTCAAAGGTCTCTTCCGACTTTTACTAATGAAGAGGATATCGACCACTTAACATCTACAATCACACAGAGCATTCTAGACGCCGCCTCAGAAACCATTCCTGTGAAGAATACCTCTCCATATAAGTACAAAATTCCATGGTGGAACAAATTATGTTCCCAGGCGGTTAAAGACAAAAATAAAGCTTTCAATATCTACAAAAAGCATAAAACTGTAGAAAATTTAATCCGCTTCAAAAAACTTCGAGCCATATCTAGAAGAACAATAAGAAACAGTAAGGCAGAATCATGGAAAAACTATGTTAGCTCTATAAATACTCAAACATCAGTTAAAGAGGTATGGCAAAAAATTCGCAGTATAAAAGGACACTTCTCAAATTTCACAATAAAAGCTCTAAAATCTCCTCAAAACGAACTAATAACATCTCCAAAACAAATAGCAAACACTCTAGCGTTACATTTCCAAAACTTGCATAATAGCAAGAGAAACGATACAGTAGTAACACCAGATACATTCCAATCCTTAGACACATCGCAAGAAGTAGAAACATATAATGAACCTTTCTCAACGGTGGAATTGCAATATGCCATAGAAAACTCTAAAAACTCATCTCCTGGACCAGATAACATTCATTACGAAATGCTAAAACAATTAACAGGAACATTCAAAGAGTTACTCTTGCAACTGTATAATCACATTTGGACAAATGGAGTATTCCCATCAAACTGGAAAAAGTCCATTATTGTACCCATACTGAAACAAGACAAAGATCCAACTATCCCAGGTAGCTATCGTCCTATAGCCTTAACATCTACCATATGTAAAGTTCTTGAGAAAATGGTAAGCCAACGATTAACTTTCTATCTAGAAAGCCATACTCTAATAAGTGAACTACAAAGTGGTTTCAGAAAAGGTCATTGTACAATGGATAATATTGTACACATGGAATCAGAAATTAGAAATGCCTTTATAAATGAAGAACAGCTAATTGCGATATTTTTGGATATTGAAAAGGCGTATGATACAGTTTCGAGAACTAAAATAATAAAAACATTAAGTGACTGGGGCATAAAAGGCAAAATGTTGAATTTTATCAAAAACTTTATCCAAAATCGACAATTTAGAATTAGACTAGCATCTACCTATTCCGAAGACTACATACAGAATAACGGAATCGCTCAAGGCTCAGTTCTCAGCGTAATTTTATTTCTTGTTGCAATAAATGATGTAACAACAAACGTCAAATATCCCGTAAAATCTCTCCTATACGCAGACGATTTTATTGTGTACATGTCTGATAAAAACGTAAACTATATACAAGAGCAACTACAACGAACTTTGAGCAACCTACACGAATGGAGTAAAAACAGCGGATTTCACTTTTCACCTGAAAAAACAAAGTACATTAATTTTAATAGAAAACACCACTCTCATACTCCTATTCTAACCATGAATGGAAAACCCATTCAACATGTGGACCATATACCGTACTTAGGCATAACGTTTGACAAACAACTAACGTGGACTTCTCACTTAACAAAACTTAAAACTACTTGTAAAAAAGCCATCGACATCTTAAAAGTAGTATCTCACTATTCATGGGGTGCAGACCAAGACACTCTCATGTTACTCTTTAAGGCTCTAATACGAAGTAAAATTGAATACTCTAGTATCATATATGCTTCATGTAGTCCAAAGTATCTTAATCAAATAAATACAATTTATAATACAGGGTTACGTTTAATAACAGGAGTACGTAGAACAAGCCCCCTCTTAAGCATTTATTGTCTATCAGGAGAACTGCCACCACACTATCGTCGAGATCAGCAAATTATAACGTACTTTGTAAGTCCATCGGCTAATCCACATCATGTAAATCATAATCTGATGCACAACCTTCTATATGAAAATAAGTTCAAATCTAAACCGGCTCTTTCACCACCAGTCCCAATAAAGGCAAAGCAGATAATGGACAATCTAGGCATAGAATTTCCTGACACCTATTTCTGCCGTGAGAAAATCGCCCCTTGGACCATTCCTTTGCCCGAAATAAACACATCTCTCTGCAAATACCCAAAAAACCAAACACCCTCATCCTTATTTAAGCGTTTACTAACCGAAATAATACAGAAGCACCCTAATCACGAACAGATATATACAGATGGCTCTAAATTAAACGACAATGTGGGTTGTGCGTTTAAATGTGAAAATTACAGTGAAATCTATAAACTTAGTGAAAAAAGTTCCATACATACTGCTGAACTCTACGCCATTAAAAAGGCCATACAGCACATTTGCCAAACTTCATCTAAAAACTATTTGGTGTTAATAGACTCGCTAAGTGCATTGGAAAGCATAAAGGACATCTATAGTAATAATCCTCATGTACAAGACATACATAAACTGTTTAGACAATTAAAACTTAAAGGAAAAAGTATCGCTATGATATGGATACCATCCCACATGGGAATTCGAGGCAACGAAGATGCGGACATCGAAGCTAAACTAGCTACCACTACTAATACAATGGAAAACAGTAATACCGTTAAAGATTGTAAGAACTATATCAAAACTGTGATTTACGAAAAATGGAAATGCGACTAGATGGCGACCTAACAAAACAAACTACGAAACATCAAATTAGAAACCGGAAAATGGAACCCAACAACCAATTTAACACGCAAGGATAGGACAACACTGAATCGACTGAGAATTGGACATACCAAATCAACTCATAATTATCTACTGCAGAAACGTGAAGCACCAAATTGTAACACCTGTAATACTCCGTTAACTGTCACACATATAATCATTGACTGCCCCTTATACTCAATACAAAGGAAGCAACACCAAATTCCAAATAATATCAACGAAGCCCTTTCCAACCGAAGAGATCAAGATATCAATATAATTAATTTTATCCGATCAATAAATATGTTAGTTTAAACTGAAATGTATAACCACTTAACTTAACGACCATAAGCGCTAATAACCATAGCTGTTGATGCGCGTATTTATTAAAATTAAAAAAAAAATTGTTATTTCTATCTGTGAATACATACTTATTAAGCTTCCCAAGCTTCTCAAATTATTTACGTATTCAAAATGGAAAGCACCACGGGTATTATTTGATGATTATACCCCTCTAGCACAACCATCCTCTTGGTACATAAATAAATATTATGGCCCTAGAGCCGTAAAGTAGCATAGCACGCGTCAAAGGTAGGGTATAAAATGATCAGTTTCGCCCGGGCGTACAAAAGTTACATTTTTTAACGTTACCATTGATGACGTGAGAAAAAACACCCTCATTTTACAATTTGTTCATAAATACCTTTTTCCGTCGACCTCCCTATAAAATGTGATTTTACGGACGCATTTACGTACCAAAAATGTCACTTTTTTGTACACCATTAATTTTTCGTCCGCAAACACTTTTCCTCCGCAAATGCTTTTCGTCCGCGAATGCTTTTCGTCCGCAAACACTTTACGGCCGCACTTTACAGCCGCAAACGCTTTTCGTCCGCAAACACCTTTCGGCCGCAAACACTTTTCGTCCGCAAACGCTTTTTGTCCGCAAACGTTTTTCGCCCTCAACAACTCTTATAATTCGGACTTCAATTTAATTTTTTTTCAAATTATGACGGTTCTACGGAAAAATTTAATATGCACCTCGGACGAAAACTGCTTTTTATGGCCAATTTTTCGTCCTTGTTGCATAAATAACTATTTTGTAATCCTGTACTAAAATGTCAACTTTTTAGGAGTTATTGTTATTGTCAAAATTACATAATTTTTTCACGCTTTGCCGTAAGTTTGAGGGTTAACATAAAATATTTAAAATTCTGTGTTTATTATAGAATTGCAAAAAAAATGCTTGCAATACATTGCAGAAGTTAGTATGCTTTTACTCTTCGTAATTGTCCAACGAGCAAAGCGGCTCGTGAAAAAACCCCCATCTTGCAACTTGTTTCATAAATAACTAATATGCTTTTTCTAAATCAGGGTATGCTTCAGCGTATAAATTATATTTCTTCAGAATTCGTAGCACGAACTATACATTTTTCCAGAAGTTGTGATCAACAGTACGGTTTTCAGCTTCATAATCATCTCTTCTCATCTCTCATCTCAGCTCTCATCTCAGCACTCATCTCAGAACTCACCATCAGCTCATGAGAGCTCATGAATCAGCTCCCATCTCAGCTCTTATCTCAGCTCACATCTCCGCTCTCATCGCAGCTCTCTTCTCAGCTTTTATCTCAGCTCTCATCTCAGCTCTTATCTCAGCTCACATCTCCGCTCTCAACGCAGCTCTCATTTCAGCTCTCATCGCAGTTCTCATCGCAACTCTCATTTCAGCTCTCATCGCAGCTCACATCGCAGCTCTCATCTCTGCTCTCATCTCAGCTCTCATCGCAGCTTTCATCTCAGCTCAAATCACAGCTCTCACCTCAGCTCTCATCGCAGCTCTCATAGCAGCTCCTATCTCAGCTCTCATATCAGCTCCCATCTCAGCTCATATCTCCGCTCTCATCGCAGCTCTCATCTCAGCTTTCATCTCAGCTCTCATCTCCGTTCTCATCTCAGCTTTCATCGCAGTTCTCATAGCAGATCTCATTTCAGCTCTCATCGGAGCTCACATCGCAGCTCTCATCTCTGCTCTCATCTCAACTCTCATCTCCGCTCTCATCTCAGGTCTCATCGCAGCTCTCATCGCAGCTCCCATCTCAGCTCTCATCGCAGCTCTCATCTCAGCTCTTAACTCAGCTCTCATCTCAGCTCTCATCTCAACTCTTATCTTAGCTTTCATCTCAACTCTCATCACAGCTTTCATCGCAGCTCTCATCGCAGCTCTCATCTCAGCTCTCATTTCTGCTCTCATCGGAGCTCTTATTTCAGCTCTTATATCAGCTTTCCTAGTAGTTCTCATTTCAGCTCTCATCTCAGGTCTCATCGCAGCTCTTATCTCAGCTCTCATCTTAGCTCTCATCTCAGCTTTGATCTCAGCTCTCATCGCAGCTCTCAGCCTAGTTCTCATCTCAGATCTCATCTCAGCTCTTATCTCAGCTCTCATCGCAGCTCTCATCTTAGCTCTCATCACAGCTTTCATCTCAGCTCTCATCTCAGCTCACATCTCAGCTCTCATCTCAGCTCTCATCTCAGCTCTCATCACAGCTTTCATCTCAGCTCTCATCTCTGCTCTCATCTTAGCTCTCATCTTAGCTCTCATCTCAGCTCTCATCTTAGTTCTCATCGCAGCTCTCATCTTAGCTCTCATCACAGCTTTCATCTCAGCTCTCATCTCAGCTCACATCTCAGCTCTCATCGCAGCTCTCATCTTAGCTCTCATCACAGCTTTCATCTCAGCTCTCATCTCTGCTCTCATCTTAGCTCTCATCTTAGCTCTCATCTCAGCTCTCATCTTAGTTCTCATCGCAGCTCTCATCGCAGCTCTTATCTCAGCTCCCATCTCAGCTCTTGTCGCATGTCTCATCGCAGCTCTCATCGCAGCTCTCATCGCAGCTCACATCTCAGCTCTCATCTTAGCTCTCATCCCAACTCATATCTCAACTCTCATCGCAGCTTTCATCGAAGCTCTCATCGCAGCTCTCATCTCAGCTCTCATCTTAGTTCTCATCGCAGCTCTCATCTTAGTTCTCATCGCAGCTCTCATCACAGCTCTCATCTCAGCTCTCATCTCAGTTCTCATCTCAGTTCTCATTTCAGCTCTCATCGCAGCTCTCATCTTAGCTCTCATCTCAGCTCTCATCTCAGCTCTCATCTCAGCTCTCATCTCGGCTCTCATCGCAGCTCTCATCTTAGCTCTCATCACAGCTCTCATCTCAGCTTGCATCTCAGCTCTCATCTCAGCTCTCATCTCAGCTCTCATCGCAGCTCTCATCTTAGCTCTCATCTCAGCTCTTGTCGCAGCTCTCATCGCAGCTCTAATCGCAGCTCTCATCTCAGCTCTTATCTCAGCTCTCATCGCAGCTTTCATCGCAGCTCTCATCTCAGCTCTCATCTTAGCTCTCATCTCAACACATATCTCAACTCTCATCGCAGCTTTCATCGAAGCTCTCATCGCAGCTCTCATCTCAGCTCTCATCTTAGTTCTCATCGCAGCTCTCATCACAGCTCTCATCTCAGCTCTCATCTCAGCTCTCATCTCAGCTCTCATCTCAGCTCTCATCGCAGTTCTCATCTTAGCTCTCATCTCAGCTCTTGTCGCAGCTCTCATCGCAACTCTAATCGCAGCTCTCATCTCAGCTCTTATCTCAGCTCTCATCGCAGCTTTCATCGCAGCTCTCATCGCAGCTCTCATCGCAGCTCTCATTTCTGCTTTCATCGCAGCTTTCATCGCAGTTCTCATCGCAGCTCTCATCGCAGCTTTCATCTCAGCTCTCATCTTAGCTTTTGTCGCAGCTCTCATCTCAGCTCTTATCTCAGCTCTCATCGCAGCTTTCATCGCAGCTCTCATCTCAGCTCTCATCTTAGCTCTCATCTCAGCTCTCATCTCAGCTCTCATCTTAGTTCTCATCGCAGCTCTCATCGCAGCTCTCATCTCAGCTCTCATCTCAGCTCTCATCTCAGCTCTCATCGCAGCTCTCATCTCAGCTCTCATCTCAGCTCTCATCTTAGTTCTCATCGCAGCTCTCATCGCAGCTCTCATCTCAGCTCTCATCTCAGCTCTCATCTCAGTTCTCATCTCAGCTCTCATCGCAGCTCTCATCGCAGCTCTCATCGCAGCTCTCATCGCAGCTCTCATCTCAGCTCTCATCTCAGCTCTCATCTCAGCTCTCATCTCAGCTCTCATCGCAGTTCTCATCTCAGCTCTCATCTCAGCTCTCATCTTAGTTCTCATCGCAGCTCTCATCGCAGCTCTCATCTCAGCTCTCATCTCAGCTCTCATCTCAGCTCTCATCTCAGCTCTCATCTCAGCTCTCATCGCAGCTCTCATCGCAGCTCTCATCGCAGCTCTTATCTCAGCTCTCATCGCAGCTTTCATCGCAGCTCTCATTTCAGCTCTCATCTTAGCTCTCATCTCAGCTCTCATCTTAGTTCTCATCGCAGCTCTCATCGCAGCTCACATCTCAGCTCCATCTCAGCTCTTGTCACAGCTCTCAACGCAGATTTCATCGCAGCTCTCATCTCAGCTCTTATCTCAGCTCTCATCGCAGCTTTCGTCGCAGCTCTCATCGCAGCTCTCATTTCAGCTCTCATCTCAGCTTTCATCTCAGCTCTCATCTCAGCTATCATCGCAGCTCTTATCTCAGCTCTCATTGCAGCTCTCATCTCAGCTCTCATCGCAGCTCCTCTCTCAGCTCTCATCTCAGCTCTTATCTCAGTTCTCATCTCAGCTCTCATCTCAGCTCTCATCTTAGCTCTCATCTCAGCTCTCATCTCAGCTCTCATCTTAGTTCTCATCGCAGCTCTCATCGCAGCTCTCATTTCAGCTCTTATCTCAGCTCTCATCTCAGCTCTCATCTCAGCTCTCATCGCAGCTCTCATCTCAGCTCTCATCTCAGCTCTCATCTTAGCTCTCATCTCAGCTCTCATCTCAGCTCTCATCTTAGTTCTCATTGCAGCTCTCATCGCAGCTCTCATCTCAGCTCCCATCGCAGCTCTCCTCTCAGCTCTCATCTCAGCTCTCATCTCAGTTCTCATCTCAACTCTCATCTCAGCTCTCATCTTAGCTCTCATTTCAGCTCTCATCTCAGCTCTCATCTCAGCTCTCATCGCAGCTTTCATTGCAGCTCTCATCGCAGCTCTCATCGCAGCTCTCATCGCAGCTCTCATCTCAGCTCTCATCTCAGCTCTTGTCGCAGCTCTCATCGCAGCTCTCATCTCAGCTCTTATCTCAGCTCTCATCGCAGCTTTCATCTTAGCTCTCATCTCAGCTCTCATCTTAGCTCTAATCTCAGCTCTCATCTCAGCTCTCATCTTAGTTCTCATCGCAGCTCTCATCGCAGCTCTTATTTCAGTTCTCATCTCAGGTCTCATCGCAGCTCTTATCTCAGCTATCATTGCAGCTCTCATCTCAGCTCTCATCGCAGCTCTCCTCTCAGCTCTCATCTCAGCTCTCATCTCAGTTCTCATCTCAGCTCTCATCTCAGCTCTCATCTCAACTCTCATCTTAACTCTCATCTCAGCTCTCATCTCAGCTCTCATCTTAGTTCTCATCGCAGCTCTCATCGAAGCTCTCATCTCAGCTCTCATCTCAGCTCTCATCGCAGCTCTCATCTCAGCTCTCATCTCAACTCTCATCGCAGTTGTCATCGCAGCTCTCATCTCAGTTCTCATCGCACCTCTCATCGCAGCCCTTATCTCCGCTCTCATCGCAGCTCTCATCTCAATTCTCAACTCTCATCTCAGCTCTCATCTCAGCTCTCGACTCAGCTCTCATCTCAATTCTCATCTCAGCTCTCATGTCAGCTATCATCTCAATTCTCATTGCAGCTCTCATCTCAGCTCTCATCTCAGCTCTCATCTCAACTCTCATCTCAACTCTCATTTCAGCTCTTATCGCAGCTCTCATCGCAGCTCTCATCGCAGCTCTCATTGCAGCTCTCATCTCAGCTCTCATCGCAGCTCTCATCTCACCTCTTATCTCAGCTCTCACCTCAGCTCTCATCGCAGCTCTCATCTCAACTCTTATCTTAGCTTTCATCTCAGCTCTCATCGCAGCTTTCATCGCAGCTCTCATCGCGGCTCTCATCTCAGCTCTCATTTCTGCTCTCATCGGAGCTCTTATTTCAGCTCTAATATCAGCTTTCCTCGTAGCTCGCATTTCAGCTCTCATTTCAGGTCTTACCGCAGTTCTCATCTCAGCTCTCATCTTAGCTCTCATCGCAGCTCCTCTCTCAGCTCTCATCTCAGCTCTTATCTCAGTTCTCATCTCAGCTCTCATCTCAGCTCTCATCTTAGTTCTCATCGCAGCTCTCATCGCAGCTCTCATTTCAGCTCTTATCTCAGCTCTCATCTCAGCTCTCATCTCAGCTCTCATCGCAGCTCTCATCTCAGCTCTCATCTCAGCTCTCATCTTAGCTCTCATCTCAGCTCTCATCTCAGCTCTCATCTCAGCTCTCATCGCAGCTCTCATCTCAGCTCTCATCTCAGCTCTCATCTTAGCTCTCATCTCAGCTCTCATCTCAGCTCTCATCTTAGTTCTCATTGCAGCTCTCATCGCAGCTCTCATCTCAGCTCCCATCGCAGCTCTCCTCTCAGCTCTCATCTCAGCTCTCATCTCAGTTCTCATCTCAACTCTCATCTCAGCTCTCATCTTAGCTCTCATTTCAGCTCTCATCTCAGCTCTCATCTCAGCTCTCATCGCAGCTTTCATCGCAGCTCTCATCGCAGCTCTCATCGCAGCTCTCATCGCAGCTCTCATCTCAGCTCTCATCTCAGCTCTTGTCGCAGCTCTCATCGCAGCTCTCATCTCAGCTCTTATCTCAGCTCTCATCGCAGCTTTCATCTTAGCTCTCATCTCAGCTCTCATCTTAGCTCTAATCTCAGCTCTCATCTCAGCTCTCATCTTAGTTCTCATCGCAGCTCTCATCGCAGCTCTCATTTCAGCTCTCTTCTCAGGTCTCATAGCAGCTCTTATCTCAGCTATCATTGCAGCTCTCATCTCAGCTCTCATCGCAGCTCTCCTCTCAGCTCTCATCTCAGCTCTCATCTCAGTTCTCATCTCAGCTCTCATCTCAGCTCTCATCTCAGCTCTCATCTTAGCTCTCATCACAGCTCTCATCTCAGCTCTCATCTTAGTTCTCATCGCAGCTCTCATCGAAGCTCTCATCTCAGCTCTCATCTCAGCTCTCATCGCAGCTCTCATCTCAGCTCTCATCTCAACTCTCATCGCAGTTGTCATCGCAGCTCTCATCTCAGTTCTCATCGCACCTCTCATCGCAGCCCTTATCTCCGCTCTCATCGCAGCTCTCATCTCAATTCTCAACTCTCATCTCAGCTCTCATCTCAGCTCTCGACTCAGCTCTCATCTCAATTCTCATCTCAGCTCTCATGTCAGCTATCATCTCAATTCTCATTGCAGCTCTCATTTCAGCTCTCATCTCAGCTCTCATCTCAACTCTCATCTCAACTCTCATTTCAGCTCTTATCGCAGCTCTCACCGCAGCTCTCATCGCAGCTCTCATTGCAGCTCTCATCTCAGCTCTCATCGCAGCTCTCATCTCACCTCTTATCTCAGCTCTCACCTCAGCTCTCATCGCAGCTCTCATCTCAACTCTTATCTTAGCTTTCATCTCAGCTCTCATCGCAGCTTTCATCGCAGCTCTCATCGCGGCTCTCATCTCAGCTCTCATTTCTGCTCTCATCGGAGCTCTTATTTCAGCTCTAATATCAGCTTTCCTCGTAGCTCGCATTTCAGCTCTCATTTCAGGTCTCACCGCAGTTCTCATCTCAGCTCTCATCTTAGCTCTCATCTCAGCTTTGATCTCAGTTCTCATCGCGGCTCTCAGCGTAGTTCTCATCTCAGATCTCATCTCAGCTCTCATCTCAGCTCTCATCGCAGCTCTCATCTCAGCTCTCATCACAGCTTTCATCTCAGCTCTCATCTCAGCTCTCATCTCAGCTCTCATCTCAGCTATCATCTTAGTTCTCATCGCAGCTCTCATGGCAGCTCTCATCTCAGCTCTCATCTCAGCTTTTGTCGCAGGTCTCATCGCAGCTCTCATTGCAGCTCTCATGTCAGCTCTCATCTCAGCTCTTGTCGCAGGTCTCATCGCAGCTCTCATAGCAGCTCTGATCTCAGCTCTCATCTCAGCTCTCATCTCAGCTCTCATCTCAGCTCTCATCTCAGCTCTCATCTTAGCTCTCATCTTAGCTCTCATCTCAGCTCTCATCTTAGTTCTCATCGCAGCTCTCATCGCAGCTCTCATCTCAGCTCTCATCTCAGCTCTTGTCGCAGGTCTCATCGCAGCTCTCATCTCAGCTCTTATCTCAGCTCTCATCGCAGCTTTCATCGCAGCTCTCATCTCAGCTCTCATCTTAGCTCTCATCTCAACTCGTATCTCAACTCTCATCGCAGCTTTCATCGAAGCTCTCATCGCACCTCTCATCTCAGCTCTCATCTTAGTTCTCATCGCAGCTCTCATCGCAGCTCTCATCTCAGCTCTCATCTTAGCTCTTGTCGCAGCTCTTATCGCAGCTCTAATCGCATCTCTCATCTCAGCTCTTATCTCAGCTCTCATCGCAGCTTTTATCGCAGCTCTCATCGCAGCTCTCATCGCAGCTCTCATTTCTGCTCTCATCACAGCTTTCATAGCAGCTCTTATCGCAGCTCTCATCGCAGCTCTCATATCAGCTTTCATCTTAGCTCTTGTCGCAGGTCTCATCGCAGCCCTCATCGCAGCTCTCATTTTAGCTCTTATCTCAGCTCTCATCGCAGCTTTCATCGCAGCTCTCATCTCAGCTCTCATCTCAGCTCTCATCTTAGTTCTCATCACAGCTCTCATCGCAGCTCTCATCTCAGCTCTCATCTCAGCTCTCATCTCAGCTCTCATCTCAGCTCTCATCGCAGCTATCATCTCAGCTCTCATCTCAGCTCTTATCTCAGCTCTCATCGTAGCTTTCATCGCAGCTCTCATCGCAGCTCTCATCGCAGTTCTCATCTCAGCTCTCATCTCAGCTCTCATCTCAGCTCTCATCTCAGCTCTTATCGCAGCTCTCATCTCAGCTCTTATCTCATCTCTCATCGCAGCTTTCATAGCTGCTCTCATCGCAGCCTCCATCGCAGCTCTAATTTCTGCTCTCATCGGAGCTCTTATTTCAGCTCTTATATCAGCTTTCCTCGTAGCTCTCATTTCAGCTCTCATCTGAGGTCTCATCGCAGCTCTTATCTCAGTTCTCATTGCAGCTCTCATCTCAGCTCTCATCGCAGCTCTCCTTTCAGCTTTCATCTCAGCTCTCATCTCAGTTCTTATCTCAGCTCTCATCTCAGCTCTCATCTCAGCTCTCATCTTAGCTCCCATCTCAGCTCTCATCTCAGCTCTCATCTTAGTTCTCATCGCAGCTCTCATCGCAGCTCTCATCTCAGCTCTCATCTCAGCTCTCATCGCAGCTCTCATCTCAGCTCTCATCTCACCTCTCATCACAGTTGTCATCGCAGCTCTCATCTCAGTTCTCATCGCACCTCTCATCGCAGCCCTTATCTCCGCTCTCATCTCAGCTCTCATCTCAGCTCTCGACTCAGTTCTCATCTCAATTCTCATTTCAATTCTCATCTCAATTCTCATCTCAGCTCTCATGTCAGCTATCATCTCAATTCTCATTGCAGCTCTCATCTCAGCTCTCATCTCAGCTCTCATCTCAACTCTCATCTCAACTCTCATCTCAGCTCTCATCCCAGCTCTCATCGCAGCTCTCATCTCAGCCCTCATCTCAGCTCTTATCGCAGCTCTCATCGCAGCTCTCATCGCAGCTCTCATCGCAGCTCTCATCTCAGCTCTCATCGCAGCTCTCATCTCAGTTCTCATCGCACCTCTCATCGCAGCCCTTATCTCCGCTCTCATCGCAGCTCTCATCTCAACTCTCAACTCTCATCTCAGCTCTCATCTCAGCTATCGACTCAGCTCTCATCTCAGCTCTTGACTCAGCTCTTATCTCAATTCTCATCTCAGCTCTCATGTCAGCTATCATCTCAATTCTCATTGCAGCTCTCATCTCAGCTCTCATCTCAGCTCTCATCCCAACTCTCATCTCAACTCTCATCTCAGCTCTCATCCCAGCTCTCATCGCAGCTCTCACCTCAGCCCTCATCTCAGCTCTTATCGCAGCCCTCATCGCAGCTCTCATCGCATCTCTCATCGCAGCTCTCATCTCAGCTCTCATCGCAGCTCTCATCTCAGCTCTTATCTCAGCTCTCACCTCAGCTCTCATCGCAGCTCTCATCTCAACTCTTATCTTAGCTTTCATCTCAGCTCTCATCGCAGCTTTCATCGCAGCTCTCATCGCGGCTCTCATCTCAGCTCTCATTTCTGCTCTCATCGGAGCTCTTATTTCAGCTCTAATATCAGCTTTCCTCGTAGCTCGCATTTCAGCTCTCATCTCACATCTCATCGCAGTTCTTATCTCAGCTCTCATCTTAGCTCTCATCTCAGCTTTGATCTCAGCTCTCATCGCAGCTCTCAGCGTAGTTCTCATCTCATATCTCATCTCAGCTCTCATCTCAGCTCTCATCGCAGCTCTCATCTCAGCTCTCATCACAGCTTTTATCTCAGCTCTCATCTCAGCTCTCATCTCAGCTCTCATCTCAGCTCTCATCTCAGCTCTCATCTTAGCTCTCATCTCAGCTCTCATCTTAGCTCTCATCTTAGCTCTCATCTCAGCTCTCATCTTAGTTCTCATCGCAGCTCTCATCGCAGCTCTCATCTCAGCTCTCATTTCAGCTCTTGTCGCAGGTCTCATCGCAGCTCTCATCGCAGCTCTCATCTCAGCTCTCATCTCAGCTCTCATCTCAGCTCTCATCTCAGCTCTCATCGCAGCTCTTATCTCAGCTCTCATCTTAGCTCTTGTCGCAGCTCTCATCGCAGCTCTAATCGCAGCTCTCATCTCAGCTCTTATCTCTGCTCTCATCGCAGCTTTTATCGCAGCTCTCATCGCAGCTCTCATCGCAGCTCTCATTTCTGCTCTCATCGCAGCTTTCATCGCAGCTCTCATCGCAGCTCTCATCGCAGCTCTCATCTCAGCTCTCATCTTAGCTCTTGTCGCAGGTCTCATCGCAGCTCTCATCGCAGCTCTCATTTCAGCTCTTATCTCAGCTCTCATCGCAGCTTTCATCGCAGCTCTCATCTCAGTTCTCATCTCAGCTCTCATCTTAGTTCTCATCACAGCTCTCATCGCAGCTCTCATCTCAGCTCTCATCTCAGCTCTCATCTCAGCTCTCATCTCAGCTCTCATCGCAGCTATTATCTCAGCTCTCATCTCAGCTCTTATCTCAGCTCTCATCTCAGCTCTCATCGCAGCTCTCATCTCAGCTATCATCTCAGCTCTTATCTCAGCTCTCATCGCAGCTTTCATCGCAGCTCTCATTGCAGCTCTCATCGCAGCTCTCATCTCAGCTCTCATCTTAGCTCTCATCTCAGCTCTCATCGCAGCTGTCATCTCAGCTCTTATCTCATCTCTCATCGCAGCTTTCATCGCAGCTCTCATCGCAGCTCTCATCTCAGCTCTCATCTCAGCTCTCATCGCAGCTCTCATCTCAGCTCTCATCTCAACTCTCATCGCAGTTGTCATCGCAGCTCTCATCTCAGTTCTCATCGCACCTCTCATCGCAGCCCTTATCTCCGCTCTCATCGCAGCTCTCATCTCAACTCTCAACTCTCATCTCAGCTCTCATCTCAGTTCTCGACTCAGCTCTCATCTCAATTCTCATCTCAGCTCTCATGTCAGCTATCATCTCAATTCTCATTGCAGCTCTCATCTCAGCTCTCATCTCAGCTCTCATCTCAACTCTCATCTCAACTCTCATCTCAGCTCTCATCCCAGCTCTCATCGCAGCTCTCATCTCAGCCCTCATCTCAGCTCTTATCGCAGCTCTCATCGCAGCTCGCATCGCAGCTCTCATCGCAGCTCTCATTTCAGCTCTCATCGCAGCTCTCATCTCAGCTCTTATCTCAGCTCTCACCTCAGCTCTCATCGCAGCTCTCATCTCAGCTCTTATCTCATCTCTCATCGCAGCTTTCATCGCAGCTGTTATCGCAGCTCTCATCGCAGCTCTCATTTCTGCTCTCATCGGAGCTCTTATTTCAGCTCTTATATCAGCTTTCCTCGTAGCTCTCATTTCAGCTCTCATTTGAGGTCTCATTGCAGCTCTTATCTCAGTTCTCATTGCAGCTCTCATCTCAGCTCTCATCGCAGCTCTCCTCTCAGCTCTCATCTTAGCTCTCATCTCCGCTCTCATCTCAGCTCTCATCTTAGTTCTCATCGCAGCTCTCATCGCAGCTCTCATCTCAGCTCTCATCTCAGCTCTCATCTCAGCTCTCATCGCAGCTCTCATCTCAGCTCTCATCTCAACTCTCATCGCAGTTGTCATCGCAGCTCTCATCTCAGTTCTCATCGCACCTCTCATCGCAGCCCTTATCTCCGCTCTCATCGCAGCTCTCATCTCAACTCTCAACTCTCATCTCAGCTCTCATCTCAGCTCTCGACTCAGCTCTCATCTCAATTCTCATCTCAGCTCTCATGTCAGCTATCATCTCAATTCTCATTGCAGCTCTCATCTCAGCTCTCATCTCAGCTCTCATCTCAACTCTCATCTCAACTGTCATCTCAGCTCTCATCCCAGCTCTCATCGCAGCTCTCATCTCAGCCCTCATCTCAGCTCTTATCGCAGCTCTCATCGCAGCTCTCATCGCAGCTCTCATCTCAGCTCTCATCGCAGCTCTCATCTCAGCTCTTATCTCAGCTCTCACCTCAGCTCTCATCGCAGCTCTCATCTCAACTCTTATCTTAGCTTTCATCTCAGCTCTCATCGCAGCTTTCATCGCAGCTCTCATCGCGGCTCTCATCTCAGCTCTCATTTCTGCTCTCATCGGAGCTCTTATTTCAGCTCTAATATCAGCTTTCCTCGTAGCTCTCATTTCAGCTCTCATCTCAGGTCTCATCGCAGCTCTCATCTCAGCTCTCATCACAACTCTCATCTCAGCTCTCATCTCAGTTCTCATCTCAGCTCTCATCTCAGCTCTCATGGCAGCTCTCATCTCAGCTCTCATCTCAGCTCTCATCTCAGCTCTCATCTTAGCTCTCATCTCAGCTCTCATCTCAGCGCTCATCTTAGTTCTCATCGCAGCTCTCATCGCAGCTCTCATCTCAGCTTTCATCTCAGCTCTCATCTCAGCTCTCATCTCAGCTCTCATCTCAGCTCTCATCTCAGCTCTCATCTTAGCTCTCATCTCAGCTCTCATCTCAGCTTTCATCTCAGCTCTCATCTCAGCTCTCATCTCAGCTCTCATCTCAGCTCTCATCTCAGCTCTCATCGCAGCTCTCATCGCGGCTCTCATCTCAGCTCTCATTTCTGCTCTCATCGGAGCTCTTATTTCAGCTCTAATATCAGCTTTCCTCGTAGCTCTCATTTCAGCTCTCATCTCAGGTCTCATCGCAGCTCTCATCTCAGCTCTCATCACAACTCTCATCTCAGCTCTCATCTCAGTTCTCATCTCAGCTCTCATCTCAGCTCTCATGGCAGCTCTCATCTCAGCTCTCATCTCAGCTCTCATCTCAGCTCTCATCTTAGCTCTCATCTCAGCTCTCATCTCAGCGCTCATCTTAGTTCTCATCGCAGCTCTCATCGCAGCTCTCATCTCAGCTTTCATCTCAGCTCTCATCTCAGCTCTCATCTCAGCTCTCATCTCAGCTCTCATCTCAGCTCTTATTTCAGCTCTTATATCAGCTTTCCTCGTAGCTCTCATTTCAGCTCTCATTTGAGGTCTCATTGCAGCTCTTATCTCAGTTCTCATTGCAGCTCTCATCTCAGCTCTCATCGCAGCTCTCCTCTCAGCTCTCATCTTAGCTCTCATCTCCGCTCTCATCTCAGCTCTCATCTTAGTTCTCATCGCAGCTCTCATCGCAGCTCTCATCTCAGCTCTCATCTCAGCTCTCATCTCAGCTCTCATCGCAGCTCTCATCTCAGCTCTCATCTCAACTCTCATCGCAGTTGTCATCGCAGCTCTCATCTCAGTTCTCATCGCACCTCTCATCGCAGCCCTTATCTCCGCTCTCATCGCAGCTCTCATCTCAACTCTCAACTCTCATCTCAGCTCTCATCTCAGCTCTCGACTCAGCTCTCATCTCAATTCTCATCTCAGCTCTCATGTCAGCTATCATCTCAATTCTCATTGCAGCTCTCATCTCAGCTCTCATCTCAGCTCTCATCTCAACTCTCATCTCAACTGTCATCTCAGCTCTCATCCCAGCTCTCATCGCAGCTCTCATCTCAGCCCTCATCTCAGCTCTTATCGCAGCTCTCATCGCAGCTCTCATCGCAGCTCTCATCTCAGCTCTCATCGCAGCTCTCATCTCAGCTCTTATCTCAGCTCTCACCTCAGCTCTCATCGCAGCTCTCATCTCAACTCTTATCTTAGCTTTCATCTCAGCTCTCATCGCAGCTTTCATCGCAGCTCTCATCGCGGCTCTCATCTCAGCTCTCATTTCTGCTCTCATCGGAGCTCTTATTTCAGCTCTAATATCAGCTTTCCTCGTAGCTCTCATTTCAGCTCTCATCTCAGGTCTCATCGCAGCTCTCATCTCAGATCTCATCACAACTCTCATCTCAGCTCTCATCTCAGTTCTCATCTCAGCTCTCATCTCAGCTCTCATGGCAGCTCTCATCTCAGCTCTCATCTCAGCTCTCATCTCAGCTCTCATCTTAGCTCTCATCTCAGCTCTCATCTCAGCGCTCATCTTAGTTCTCATCGCAGCTCTCATCGCAGCTCTCATCTCAGCTTTCATCTCAGCTCTCATCTCAGCTCTCATCTCAGCTCTCATCTCAGCTCTCATCTCAGCTCTCATCGCAGCTCTCATCTCAGCTCTCATCTCAGCTCTCATCGCAGCTCTTATCTTAGCTCTCATCGCAGCTCTCATATCAGCTCTCATCTGTTTAATTTTTGTTCTTCTAGCAACTTATTCCACTTGGAACCAAAATTTAAGAGTTCCATTGGTAGATTATCTTGTGCCAATTCAGGATAAAACTTCGTGAGTTTTTTGTGAAAAATATGCCATCAAGTTTGGACGGAAAGAGAAACTCGACGGGTGAAAGCATTCAAAGACCTGGTACAACTTCTTGTGAAATGCAAATTTCGACCCTAAGCGGAGCTTTGTCATCGCAACTTTCGTCGTGATATGAAATATTTTTCTTTCGTATTCTCTTTCTTAACGACGTCAAGCGGAATTTTATTTTCAAAGAATTGCCCATTTACTTTATTTATAAATTCTTCAGTCTCTTCCGCAATTTTATGAAATTCTAGGAAAATTTCTTCAGGAATAGTAGTCTCCTAGACCATGCGGTATTCTACAAAGAAATCCATACCTGATATTTGTAGATACTTTGAGATAGGTATGCATACAAATTCTTCTGAACATTGCGAAAACAATTGTTTTATTCTTCAACATGTTAAAACGTAGTCGTGGACCACCGGCCCCTACGATCACCTGCCCATCGGGCTAGCGCCCGATCGCCCGGCTCCCCAGTCCGGCTCTGCCTGTATAATCTGCGAACAGTGTTGGTATATGCTGTGGACTGCAGCTCCCTCTACCTTATTAAATAATTCCCACTGTAGGTGTCAAAATCCCTCCCGCTTATTGGTGATAAATTTTAAAATTTTTAATAAATTCTACAATAAAATATCAGTTAACTGAACATAACTTTTATTACAAAAGAACAAAAACAAATTACCCGTAAAATAATTATAGAAAATAAACATATACACTGTACTGTAAGTACATAAATATAAAAATAAACGTATTGTATTCTAATAAGAATTACTTCTCAGACTTAAAGCTACAAAAATAAGTAAATATTTTATTCAATAATTATTAAAATGCTCTATATTGTGATTTACCGCTTTTTAATGTTATATTCTATTTGGCAACACTGGTTTGACTGTTTTTAAGAAACTTTGCATAATTCATAAAAACTACGGTTTCCAATCTCTTTAGATTAGTTCTTTTTAAAAAAATTTAGGATAAAAACCTAAATTTTCAGATTTTTAGATTATAGTAGTTATTTAATGCATTATTAGAGTTAGTATGTAAAATATAGGAAAATTCCCTCCAAAAGCAGAATTATTTTTAAAAAAATCCCCTTTTCCCACATTCCTTAAAAATTCCCACGAAAAAGGGAATATCCCTCCCATATACCAACACTGTCTGCGAAGTCCGAAGACGCACATAAATGTGAACACGACCGCCCCACCCACTAAAGCACTACGCACTCCTAGCGCCAAGAGTTGCCAGATGTTGCAAAAGTTTTTCACCACACAAAGCTAACTGAAATTCACCACTTGGCAGCTGCAAGTGCTGGTGAAGACGAGGATACCATTGAAACCAAAGTTTGTTTAAGTGGGTAATATTTCATCTAATTCACATGTTTCTTGCTTTTGATGTGTTTTAACATTCTGCTTTTCCACACATAATTCTGAGCACAAAATTTACAAAAAATGTGTGTAACCCTTTTATTACTTGGATGTAACCACAACTTAAATTGATCTTGTTGTTCCCACGCACACTGATATTTATGAATAAATTTTCTTTTTTCATTTATAATATTTAATTTTAACAATGAGGATATGCTAAATGCAAATACGACAGCTAGTGTTATATAAACTACAATTTGGTAGAGTATTCCCTGAATTGGTGCATATTAGCAGTAAATAATCTCTCACCATCAACATTTAATTATTCAAACCGTGCCCAAGGAATAAACAAACGTTGAATTGCTTCCCGTATAAACATTCTGACATATTATATTTCAGCAAATATTTTCAAAATAATGCTGCGATCGCATATTTGCAACATTGACCTTACTGTGTCGGAATACGAAAATTAAAAAATGCTGGTATTATCAATATTCACCACTTTTCCCTATAGCTTACTGTAAAATCACCACTTCACCACTCGGTCAACATTTTAAGCTATTTTCACCACAATTGGTGAAATTTCACTACTAATGGCAACCCTGCCAGCGCCTAGCTTTGTGCGCTGGCTGTCTCTCGCTATCAACGATGTCCCTTGGAGTTGGCTTTGCGCCGCGTCGGCGTCTCTGCTGATCAGTGTTGCAATCTCATTTTTTAGGCGATTGGTAGCTTTTATCGCTGAATTTCGGTAGATCCCAAAAATTTTCGGTAGATATAATAAAAAGTGTTTTGTAGTACCTACCTACTTAAATTTTTACAATAGCCAAGTTTCAGTAGACCGGCATTTAAAAATTCACATATACGTAGTTATATTTCATTATTTAATTAAATAAATAAAATCAAGACGAAAAACACAATTGTTTTATTAAGAACTATGGAAAACTACACTAATTTACTTAAAACACTATTAACTACCACTGAACTGTATTATTAAACATTTGAGTGTTAACTACTAATTCATATATGCAAGTACAATAATACGTATATAATACATGAAAAATATTTTAAATGTTTACGTATGACTATAAAAAATATATAATAGTTCCTATTCTATTCATTTTCGCTACTACTTACTATCTTTGTCGCCGCTTATAGAATACATTTGTTTAGTCATTTTTGTAAGGATTTTCTTATCAAAAGCAAAATCGCAACACTTGCCTTGCCCTATATACCTTTTTGTATGTAATAAACCACCAATTGTTGTACAGTTACGAACACCTCAAAGTGCACGGTTTTTTGTTACTATGGTTATTTTTGCGATTTTTCGGCTTATTAAATGAGGGTTTCTCCAGTGGCGTTGCTTGTGATTGTAAGAATAGGTATTACTTTTTTAATGTTTGTATTTTAGCAAAGTTTCACAAGTAAACAAACTATACATGTAATAATATGTATTTAATAAATATGTATCAGTATTCAATTGCTACTACGCTTTGCAGTTTGTTTCGCATAGAGTTGACCAATGTTTCCATATTGTATCCTCTGAGTTCCTTCCAAGCATTTATTATTCTTTCCCATAATTCATCGGCGTTGTTTGGTGCAAACTCCCTGGTATAATTTTTGTTAGTTAAATACCCCCAAACATTTTCGATAGGGTTCAAGTCCGGACTTTTTGCAGGCCATGGTAATAAATTGATATTATTCTCATCAAACCATCAATGAACAATCCCTGCTGCATGCACAGGACAGTTATCCTGTGAAAATAATGTTATCAATTACGTTAACATAAACAAAATTAATTAATTAAGTAATATCTTGCCTGTTGAAAAGTAAATTGATTAGGAAAGACCTCTCTTACAGATGGCAGCATCACATTTTGCAAAATATTGCAATAATTTTCAGCATTCAGTCGACCATTAATTCTATAGCATGCCCCAGATCCGTGAGCATTGATCCATCCCCATACGTTTACAGAGAATCGTCCACTACTTAAGGGTTGAATAATATTGCTTCTCAAATCTTGAATTTTGTGGTCTATTATACACCCTTAATCGTCAATTGGTAAATGATTGAAATACCTTTTCATCTGAGAAAACAGTCCTGTTCTAAAAATCGTCGATTTCATTCAAATAGTCGGTTGCAAACTGTATTCTTCGTTCTTTGTTCTCTGGGGTTAAAAAAACTTTTCTTGCAGAAGTCTCTACTGCCAAAACGATTTTTAATTTTGAAAATGCAGCTCTTGCTCACATGCAAATCTGCTGCGACTCGTTCAGCGACCAGTTCTCTTTCAGTTTTGTAATAGCTCGCATTTTCTCTGCTTCTGACAAATGTCTGGGAATTTTTCGAGTTTTCAGTTCTATGACAGTTGATGACAAACGTAAACGTCAAAACTCGACGTCTATGATTAGAATATCGTATTACACGCTAAAAATCTGCCGTGCACTTTGAGTTGGCCGTAACGGTACTTGAAAGCCTATTTCTCGAACAAATTAAAGTTCTTCTTAAAAGTTCTTCAATATAAAAAAATAGTAGCAAGCAGTTTTTAAAATGCCATGATGTTAGCGTTGTTATGGATGCTGTGCTCTTCTTTCATTATTTTTCCGTATTGCATATTCAATCAAAAACTTTTTACGAGTGCCACAATATACAATACATGTAAGAATTTTGTTGGATATACAAAAACAAAACATTTAAAGGAATAGTTATTAGTGAACCACATTACTGAGAAATCCATTAGACTATAAAATATATGGAACAACAAGATCATTTGCTAATTAACTTTATGTGTTTATGTAACTAGATATTTTCTTGTGAACTGAAGCTTACAAATTTACAAATATAAAATAGCACAAGCAAACAGCGCGCTACGCGCACGTGAAATAGGATAGGCGAAAGGTCAAGATCCGAGCCAAGCGCTAAGATAAGAAAAACAAAACCTAAACAAATATAAACATCTGTGAAGCCGGAACGTGAGATTTTATTTTGTGCCACAGACAAACACACATTAAGGGAAATTATATTATAGATGTCAGCGTTTAGCACAGAAATCATCGAATTTACTGTAACACGGGCTGGTCATTACATATTTATGAATCCCTTTGTAAATTTCCCTAAAATATACATTGTTCTGAATATTTTATACAAATAAAGAGTTGCTGTTTTTTTTTCGGTTTAAATAGTACCCAAGAAAAATTTTACGTATGATTATACGGTGTAACAAAAATTCGGTAGAAATAAGGGTCGTTTCGGTAGATCGGTAGATTTTAGTTGAAATCGGTAGATCTACCGAAATATCGGTAGGGTTGGCAACATTGCTGCTGATGTGCTGATAGCAGTGAACTCAATCACAACTGGAAAGAACCCTAAATGCTTTGAAAGTGAGGCAAGTTGATTTTTAGGCAACCCGCACGTGTGTAGTATCTCCCTCTCTGTTTAACATATTGAATAAATGGCAGAAATGAGCAAATTTGAAGGTTTTATTTTCTATTTCCTATTCTATCTTTTTTTAAATAATTTATTAAAATTTATACAGATTATTTGATTAATCTTTTAAGAGGTAAAAGAATTATATAACTGTTTCTAGTATTTGTCTAATATTTAATAAAATTCTGGATAGGTGGCCATACAAATTTAGCAGTCATTGAAATTTTTTAAACCCCTTATTTGACTGATAAAAGAATATTTAAAATCTATATTGTTATATGTTTAGACCTGATTATAGATACACATATAGGGAACAATTACAAATGAGAAAAGATACAAAAATCAATAAGTAACTGGATTTCGTTAACACTTTTATTTCAACAATGATTTTATTTCAATTTAAAATATCACAGCTAATGCAAATGGTGAAACGCTTAATATCGATAATTGTTTGTAAACATTATTATAAACACTTACAAGAGCAATATAAAGAAATAGTGATATTAAGCATTTCAGCAGTTGTAATTAGCAATAAATTATAAAGAATAAATGCTTTTATATAATATATTAATTGCAAAATGTATTTAACATTTCATAGTACAAATATTTACATGAATAAATTATGTAAAATACAATTAGTCTACATTTATCGTCTTTGGCCACGATCTTTAATTTCATAGTCTGTTTTTGCAGAAGCACAAGCTCTAAAGGCAGACCTAAAAAAAATCATTATTAATTTTAAAGTCCAATAGTTTAGCACAAGCATTATTATTAACCTTCAAAATAATTTTTCAGGACAGTATTTAAATTTTCATTGCTAAAGCCACTTTTTGAAATTTCCTTAATGAGATGTTTCATAGTAGACACCTTTAAATTTTTCCTCTTGACTTTTTCTTTTAAAGTTTTTACTTGCCTTTTCAAGCGGAAAAGTTTATCATCTATTGCTGCAGTCTGCGCTTCTTGGTCCCTGAGCAGTTTTGATCCTGTAGCAGATGGCGATGGCAAATTTATCGATTCTGGTGTAGTAACACCAAAATCAATACTCATAGGTTCTTCTTTAACCCTATCATCTGCCATCTAAAAAAAAATAAAAAGACAATTTTTGGCGTAATACAGAAGGTTATTTTAATAACTCACATCATGTCGAATTAGTTTCCTGCGAGGTGTTGCCTCTTTTGATAGATGTTTTGGAAATGAAAAAATACTTGGCACAGCATCAAGTTTGAGTAATTTAGTATTACATCCTGGCCTAATTTGGTAATCCACAGATAAAAAATGTTCCCCGCACAGCCTACTCGTCTTGGAAGTTGGAAGGCAACCAATTCTCTCTTCTTAATGCTTTCACCCAAAGTTCCAGAATCTCTGAACGTTTGGAAAACTAAAATAAACATATACTTAATTAATAATAAAATTTATTATATATTTTATTCACTTTTATAGGTTAACTGCATTTTATGAGTATTTTAAATGTTAACATGCAATAAAGATTTTATAGACTTTAGGCTATAAAAAAACTGTAAACTTACGTATGAAATGAAATTGGTTTTCTTGCATCCTGTACATTATTGCAACCATAAGCTACACAATTAAGCACCATGATTGTTCAGTTTGTAAACACAACACTTGGAAAATGGTTTTGACAATATTTTGCTGCAATTTGCTTTCAACAAAATACACGAACTGCTTGATGTAAAAGTAATTCGACAATTAAAAACCTTTTCACAGATGCAAGCTTCTCAAAATAATAACAAATTTTAATAAATGAGAAATGAACCGCATAATTGCCATTCACTTGCATGTGTAAAACAGAGATAGGGATACTACACGATCATTCCATCTCAGTCTGTCGCCCCTGGCACAGTTTTGCGTGCTTTGCGCACGCGACGGGTCCTTTCCAGTTACGTAGGGTGCGTGTACATTTGGCGAGCCGAGCTCGAGTCGCGCCTGAGCCGCGCTTTTTGACCAACGAGCCTGCCGCGAGTCTCCTGCGAATTTTATCTAACTCAATTTCATTCCACGCCTCAACCTTCTCTTCTTTTTTAAAGTAATCTTTGTCTTTGGGATCCCACACATTTTTATATAATTTGTAGGTCTCCACTAAATTTAACATACTTTCTTCGGACCACTCCATATTCATATAATAATATACAACTATCGCGGTCGAAGTCTCGCTGAAAATTAAATTTCTGCACGAGTCTGCCACAAACCCGTTCCACTACACGCGCAAAAACCCTTTGAGCTCGCCACAAAAACCGACAGAAAATGGACCGGCAGCGAGCCTCCGTCGCGCGGCTCGTGGTAGACTCGCAACCCGGTATAAATATGACGAATTTGGCTCGTTTTGGCGCGACTCACGCTCGCCTCGCACGCGGTTCGCTACTGACAAGATGAGTGACAATTCGCCCGGGGGCGCGGAGCGCGGGGCGGACGCGTAATTGCCTGGTAGAAACGGCCCTGTAAATGCTACCCAGTTGTTTAAGCTATGCACTATACTGACTGAATATTTAGTACATAGGCTGACCAGACATTTTTAATAAAAAAAGAGCTTGGCAACTTGGTTGAACCCAAAATTTTAAATAACAAACAAAGACAGTAAAACGCGCTACCAACAGAATTTTATTCTAACGTGGACATAGCTATTCAAAAGATTAAATTTCATGTGGTTTAGGTTGCAACAAAACACAAACTATATTTCTGTGGCAATACCAACTGCAATGCTTTAAATTGTGATAATCGATGAATAAAATAAATCTGAGTATCCGTTATAAACCACATAAATGAATTAAAAATTTGACACAATATAAAATTATGATTCTCCTGTTTACTTTTGATATTACTTAATTTCTTTACTCATGGTATAGTCAGTAATAATACCACGAGACGACTGTGAATTATCAAAAATACTTTTGTTTTCTCACGAAACGGGTTGCTTAGAAACACCACGAGCCGAAGGCGAGTCGTGTTTCTACAAGGCGACCCATTGAGTTTGTAAACAAAAGTATTTGATAATTTATAAAGTTATCGTGTGCGTATTCGATTAGATTATACTTACCATGAATATCAATAAGAAAATTGCACTAAAAATTTATTTATTACAATTTAAATTATTTATTGCAATTACAGTAGTTAAAAGTAGAATTACAATTATTGTAGTTTATAACACTAGCTGCATTCTGATTTTCAGTGACGTCAGTTTTTGTAGCAGATGTTACGCCGATGGAACTGGTCGGTGGACAACTTTCATTAGTTTGTCTCATTTGGGACAGTATCTTCAGGTGATGGTCCTGGTTAATTTGAAGATATAGCTGAATGGAGTTTGGTGTAATACAGGGTCTGGCAATGAAACGGGAAGATTTCGTAAATAATTTTATTGTTGAAAAATTATTTTTTTTATAATTATTAATACATTAATGGGAAGTAAAAGAGTCGCCATTTGATTTACAATGTTAAAAAAATATATTTTTTGAATACTACATCTGCTAAATGTCCTCCGTTGACATTAAATTTATGCATTCTTGGAGTCGAGCCTGAAAGTTTTGCATCACTCTTCGTAGCATATCAACAGGTATTGCTGCAATCTCGTCACGAATTCGTTGTTTGAGGGCCGGAATTGTCCTGGGAGGATCAGCTCCAAACACTTTTGTTCTTAGGTAACCCCACGAAGAGTGATGCAAAACTTTCAGGCTCGACTCCAAGAATGCATAAATGTCAACGGACAACGGAGGACATTTGGCAGATGTAGTATTCAAAAAATATTTTTTTTTAACATTGTAAATCAAATGGCGACTCTTTTACTTCCCATTAATGTATTAATAATTATAAAAAAAATAATTTTTCAACAATAAAATTATTTACGAAATCTTCCCGTTTCATTGCCGGACCCTGTATAATCTGTTATTCTTATTATTTCTTGTACACTTGATCCAGTGCTTACTGCAGAAGACCGGTTAGAATGGTTCGTTATTTTCTTCTTGTTGGTATCGACTCCAATAGCTTCAGCTCCTAATTTTGTCCATTTGCCTATCTCGTTAATCCCAACGGGAGAATTTTTGTACCAAATACAGTTTGATGTACCTCCCCAATTTTGATTTACTGTTAAAAACATACGGTTAGTTTGGATTTTCTTAGTCCTTTTTGATAGCAGGTTTTTTATTAGCCTCACAGGACACAAATTAGGATTTTCTTTATTTTCAGTCAGCCACTTACTTGCAGCAGTTTTCTGAGCTCTCCCTTGAGCTGTCTTACAAAAGATAGTATTATGTTCAAATCGTCCCGTACTGGTACCGTCATTATTTTGCTCTTCCTTGAAGTAATCGGTTTGACAAAACGCCGCTTCATTGCCACTCCAAGCCAATTCAAACGAGGCAATATGAAAACATTTCTTTTGGAGTCCACTGGGAGTGTTCTCATCCATTGTGCTGGCAATTTTCTGAATTTCTGCTTTTGTTAGTGCCACTGAACTCATTTTTCGTTTACCTGGTACCACTTGAAGCTACCGTCTTTTAGCGTTTCTGGAGTCCCAGTTCTTCAGAATCTTGCACAACTCTTCACTTGATGTCTCTCCATTTAGACTAGATCCTCGTTTGGCACAAAACTCTTGGAATTGCTTCCACACGAATTTTTCAGACTTCACCGTATTTTTGGGCTTCGTCTTTTCGATGCATTATCAATCGAAGCTAGGGAACTTTGACCAAATCTGTCTTTTTGGCTTATATTAATAACATTTATTGTTGGAAAAGTTTTTTGCATACAATATTTGTTATTGTTGACAAACAAACAATTTTCTTTTAACAATCTGGTTACGGCAAACATCTCGATCGATATTCATGCGCACGGTCTACTTAATTATTTGTCAGTGTGTCACTTATTAAGACGCGGTCTGTATAGGGATCTTATGCATTATGAGTGGTATAGTCAGAAGTAATACTATAAGTACTTTGATATTATCGGGTTATATGTCGATAACTTGTTGCACAATAATAAAAGAGTGTCAGTTTGACAGGTTAAATAGTCCGATCGCGTCAGCGGGAGGATTATTCTATCAAACTGACACGATTTGTTGTTGTGCAGGAAGTTTGAGACGTATAACCTGTTCGAAGTACGCCTTGTATTAGATTTGATTACTTTTTTGAGTAAATTTTAACATTAGGAACAAATAAATATTTTATTGGCAGCTCGATTTGTTTGTATTAACCTAGCTGAAAGTCATCTCCATGAAAACAACATCAAGTTGACAAAAGTTATGTATTGCATTGCCTAGTGAAGTTACTACAGTATAATCGATTTTGTATAATCGAAATTATACAAGACTAGCTTTTACCCGCGACTTCGTTCGCGCGAGGTTCGTTATTTGTTTATTAAATAATGACTAATTATTTTCTGTCATCCCATCCCATCCCATCCCATCCTATCCCCGTCCCCGTCCCTTTCTCCGTCCCCGTCTCCGTACCGTCCCATTCCGTCCCGTCCCGTCTCGTCCCGTCCCGTCCTTTCCCCTTCCATCCCATTCCTTCCCTTCCCTTCCCTTTCCGTCCCGTCCCGTCACGTTCCTTTTCGTCCCGTCCCTTCCTTTTCCGTCCAGTCCCTTCCTGTTCAGTCCCGTCCCGTCCAGTCCCGTCCCTTCCCGTCCCGTCCCGTCCCTTCCCCTTCCATCCCATTTCTTCCCTTTCCTTTCCGTATCATCCCGTTCCGCCCCGCCCCGCCCCGTCTCGACCCTTCCCGTCCCGTCCCGCCCCTCCCCTTCCATCCCACCCCCTCCCCTTCCATCCCATCCTTTTCCTTCTCTTTCCGTCCCGTCCGTCCCGCCCCGCCCCAACCCGTCCCGCTTTGCCCCGTCCCGTCCCGTCCCGTTCCGTCCCTTCCCTTCCCGTCCAGTCCCGTCCCGCTCAGTCCCGTCCCGTCCAGTCCGTCCCGTTCCGTCCAGTCTAGTCCCGTCCCGTCCCGTTTCTTCCCTTATGTCATGTTCACCGTCTTGGACTTAAAAATAAATGTAATTTTCGCAATCAACGTCCCAATAAACCTCAATAACGACACCCATATCGATTTTTAGGCTTACTTACCCCATTTCACCCCCTAAGAAGTTGATTTTTGGAAAATCACGAAATACGTGTTTGATTATTTGTTTTTAGGAGTACTCCTACGAAGTTTCAAGTCGAAATGTCTATTTAATATTATTTCTCCATACAAAATTGGAACCCCCATTTTACCCCTTTAGGGGTTGAATTTCGAAATATCCTTCCTTATTCCTTGTATACATCATAAAGGGAACCTCTGTGCAAAATTTCAGCTTTCTAGGTCCAAGGGTTTGGGCTGGGCGTTGATGAGTGAGTGAGTGAGTCAGTCAGGACTTTTAGAAATATATATAAGATAACTTAACTAAATCCAGCCTTCTGATTGGATGAAATCTCTACGAAAAAAATAATCGTTGTAATCCGCTCGCGTTCGTGTTTATGTAGGTACACTCCGCATTCTGAGGCTGGATGGACTGCAGAGTGTACATATTTCGCTTAACAAGTTGCGCGAGTGCAATGTTTTCTGTCAAATATCGTCCCGCGGGGAAAATGTATAAAAATGTTTGAAACAAAATCTATAAAGAGTATTAAGAATATTTAAATGATTTAAAAAGAGTATATTGATATCTGTTTATAGAAAGTAAAGAGTAAAGAGGATATTATTTAGAAAAGAGTATAGGTAATACTCTAAAAAAGAGTATGTGCGGTCACCCTATTAGTACATGAGTGACTAACAACTGACCGAAGCAAATATAAAAATCTGGTGTGATACACTCACACAACTTCCTTTTACAGTGATCTTACAATTAGCCAAAAATTGGATTTTAAATTTTTAAACATTTGTCAAAAGTTTTCAAAAATTACAAATTCTACAAAAACGGTACAAAATACAAAGTTAGAAGTATTCAACTGGAAAATTACCTATTTCACATCAATACACATTAAAAATGTAATAAAAATATAAAGTTTGAAAAAAATCGTTAGAGCCGTTTTTGAAAAAATCAAAAAAAATTAAAAATCGCAAGAGTAAACGCCTACTTCCGGTTATGCGATTTTCTTCAAAAGCTTGCTGTCTCATCTACATAGTACATAAAACTTATACATATATGAAGTTTCAATGCCATATCTCTTTTCGTTTTTGAGATATTCTATTCACAGACACACAGACAGACACACAGACACACAGACAGACAGACAGACAGTCAGACAGACCAATGAAAAAAAAATATGCTTTTTGGGATCAGGGGACTCTAAAACGTGAAGATCTGTTGAAAACTCAATTTCGAATTTTTGGGGTGAATCCAATACTTCCTTTATCGTAAAAGGAAGTAAAAAGCCATTCATACTATCGGTGCGGGTCGCGAAAAGTCCGCTCTCGCTCCAGTAAAATATTCTTGTTGATGGAGCTGTCTTGGAGCGTGATTTGGTCTCACCTTGAGCGTTACCTATAGTGTGAATCTGTCCTTTGAATATATTCAAAGGAATGTGCCCATTGCTAACTATGTATAAATGTTTGAGCGGGCGAGAGTGGATCGTGATCGAACCGTGAGCAGCTCGATAGTGTGGATCGACCCTAAAAGAGCAGGTAGGTCGCCCTTATCTAACATTCAGCTTTGCTTTTGGCATCTGCCGAATTAGATTTTTGTACATTTAGTTTTTTCCTGATTTCTCCGGCATTAATTAAATTATTACTACTTTCCAGCTTCCGGCAAACTACGTTATGCAGGAAATGATCAAATATGAACTTATCAAAACAACTATACTAGACTACAACAGATGTTATGTTAATTTATACTACAAAACATATTAAATTTATGGAAAAAATGAACTAAAGTGACTCAAATTTATAATATTAGTTCGTAGGTTACGTAATGTATTTACTAGAAATGCAAAGAAAACTTATGTAAGAACAGTAATCTGGTCAAAACCTAACTTTATTAAGAGCAATAATACATTTTACTTTTTTAGAAATTAAATATTCTTAAATATTAAAGGCTTTCAAGTATCAAGATCTTCTTCAAATATATTAGTAGACCAAAAAACGTAATGTATGTTCAGTTCGCTTACTTTTTGAACACGTGATGTGATGATGCCGCATCGGCACGTCTGAAACAATTTTTTGGCTTTGCCTAATTGTTTCGCCATTTATCCAATTATTTCAGGCTTAACCTGTATATTTTTATTTAAATTATAATTCCTTTTGCATTTCGAATTCGTAAATTTTCCAAACCAATGTATTTTCTACCTGCATCAAGCTCTTATCGTTTGCGCAATGCCCTCTCGACCCCGCGCTATCTCTTATCAGAGTCCGAGCCTTCTTTCGGGCACGAAATTCTTCGTCCGGGCATTTTGCTGTCTTCGCTTGAGCCCGCCGATACCGGCGCGGCTAATCCTTGTTTTTAATTAAGCCAAATTACGTGCGCTCAACCATGTGTTTCTAAGGGCTGATTATTATCAGGTATGTTTACGCTACTTGGTTTGACATTCAATTGTAGTAATTTCCCGTTTTGTTATTAGCTCTTTTCTTGGAAATTCTAATTAACATTCGAACAAAAACGTTGTGGACCTGCTGCTTAATATTGGGAACGCTCCGAAATATCTTCTCGACCCCTATGATAACATTAGACGCTGAACGTAGGATGTCGTTTAGCCCGCTTTAAGCTGTTTCGATCCCTGCCTGCCACAGTTTTTTCTACCGATAAGGTTAGTTTCCAAGATTATTAATTACACCGACCGTCAACGAGTTTTGGGTTCGGGCAAATTACTTCGGCAGCCTGCAACGATTTGCGAATTTTTAATAACCATTATTACTTGAAATTATTATCGCCTGTTCATGGCAATGTTTAAATGCACTTTGTTATCTACAATGTCATTCCAAGGGCTTGATTTGTTTGCAGCCTTTGAACTTTAAATTGTTATCACGTGCTCAAAGCATTAATTAAATGTACTGTATCATTAACAGTGTAATTCAAATGCATTATTTGTTTGCAATTGGTAACTTTTAATCCATATTCACATGATCATTTTTACGTCTATTAATTACATGCTTTTGTAAAAAAGTGCTTTCACGCTACCTTGTGTCAACACCGAGATAACGGCTAAAACACATGATTGGAATAAGCTTAATCCTTCATTAAATTGTGATCACATGTAAATTAAGGACCCTAAAAGAGGTTCAATTTTTATTATATGCGTGCTGCATTTTTCATACATATTGGAAACGTTATATTTAAATATATTGAAATCATGACAATAATAATTTATCAATGATCTTACATGACAGCCATTTATTATTTATTAAATAAACTTTAGCTGGTTGTAATTATTTTGTTATTTACTTGAAATCTTTTGATTTCTGGCGCCCATTTCCATTTTCCTTTCTTTTTTTGAAGACATTCCAGGGTACATAGCTGATGATTTGAACCTACGATCTAAGGCCGCCGATATTTGAGCTAGTCGGCCATCGCGGTGAGTAAGAAACAGTTTTTCAGAGCTTCCGTGGTGTATAACGGAATAGGGGGGTTGATCTGCGATTGTACTACCATTATTATTAGTAACCAATCGCAGGGTGGCTTCTCTATTTTTGTTTCACTGGCGACCAACGCTATGGGGCTCTCGATTTTGGTAGTTACATCAGCTGTGTTTACCTGGATGTCTTTAATTATCAATATTTAATTTTATACTCATTTTCCTTTTCACTTTTGTTTACATTTTTACCTTTTATGCATTTTGTAATTTTCACATCTTGTTGTAGTGCACGTATTTATATTTGACTTTCTTTTCTTTTCCTTTCTTTACGTATCCTTTCGTTCGGTTGTTTATTGACTTTTCTTCCCTCATCTTTCTTGACGAATGATTGGTTTAGCGGTATGTTTATGGGTAGTGTGATGGACTTTGTTGAAAGGGTATGCTTTGGTGAATGACGTTTCTGAATGGTTTCTTTGATTGGTTGCGTGTGTGCTTTGGTAGTGTGGTATGTTTGGTTTTTTCCTTATCCTTCCTTTGGTTGCGTATCGGTGGGTCGAGGGCCTGCGTGAATTACTTGTGCGGTTTGGTGTAGTTTACTCCATTTTTGGGATTTTTATTTACTTGCCTTACCGTACTTGTGTTTACTCAGGGTCTCGACGGGTTGTGTCCGGGTTGTTCTTTTTCGGCTATTTAGCTATGGTTTATGCATTTATTTTTTGAATGCGTTATTATGCATTTCTTTTGGATGCGAGGCTTTTGTTGGCTGCGTCCGATGTGAGGCAGTCCTTGTTTTAGGCCCCTGTTCGGTGTAAACAGGGTGCCTATATTTTTTCTGTGTCCGATGTGGTGCAGGTTTTTTCTTTTGTCAGACGTGACAGGAGATAATTTTTCCGTCGATTTTGATGCGCTATTGCATCTTGTTATGCATTGTTTTATGCAATTTTTTTGCGTCTTTTTATGCATTTGTCTGAGTGCGGATTTTCCCTTGCGATTGAAGGCGGTTTGCTTTCCTTGTGTTTCCTCGTCTTTAAGCGCGTCCATGTCTCCGTAAACCCGGGTCACGGCATGGAATGGTAGACCTAGCCAGTCGAAGCTTGGATGAGTGGGTGTGGCAGCGTGAGTTTTTCCGAACTCTGGTTTTTTGGTCCATTTTCCTCTTCTTTCCTTTTCTCTTTTCTTTATGTCCCGTTTTCTCTTCTGTTTTTAAAAGTTGCTGTAGAGTATGTTCCCTATGGATCTTGCATTCTAGTGCTTTTCACTTTCCTTTTTCTTACCATTACTTCCGTCTCATTTGAGGATTTTTTCAAAAGCGCTTCACTTATTTGAATTTGGACTATGGTATTATAGGATATTGTGACCGTGGAAACACCTACAGTGTCTCTTTTAAAAACTTGTTTTTTGTGCTTTTTGTTTCTTGCTAGGGTGGTAGGTTGGGCATGCAGGGAAGGTCACTGTTTGGGAACGTCACCATCTAGTTCTTCCTTTTTGTAACGTATAGGGTGGTTGGTTGGGCATGCAGGGAAGGTGACGATAAGAAGCATTGTCATCTTGCTTTCCGTCTAAGCAACGCTAGCAGTTGGGGTCGTTTCTTTCCATATTTTGGGATATTTTTTAAGAGTGCTTTCCCCATTCGTGCTTGTGTTCGCTTAGGACTTTACCGATTTGATTTTAAGGTCGTTGTTCATAGCTTGTTAGCTATGTTGTTTTTTATGTGATTTTTTGAGACGAGTTTATACTTGTTTGGGGTTTTTTAAATTTTATTGGTATTTGGGTTGGTTTTTCGGCCTTGTGGAGATTTCTGGTGGTTGGGGCGAGCGATTGTGTTGCCATCCGACTCAGTGAGGGAGCCACATTCAGTCCGTCACCGGCGCGCCTTTTCCATCTAGCTGCGACGACTGGCTGAATGCCCGAGCGGGGTTTGGTGGTTGTGCGGTCGTTCCCTCCAGCTTCTGGGGTCTCTACCTAAATTCGGGGCGGTTATGGTTTTTAGGATCTTTTCCTGGGTTTTCACCCGAATCTTTTTGTCGCAGTACTTACTGTGTTTCATTTTTTTTCAAGATATTTTTCCCTCTCATGCTTTTTTGATATTGGGTTATCTTAGATTTGGAGTGAGTGATGATGATGCGGTTCGAGTTTTTCGGATGTTTGTATTTTCGGATGTTTGTAGTAAGGTGGATTGTGTCCTATGTGATGCAGTCAGTTTTTGCTGTGTTTAGCAGTTTTTTAGGCTTCTGTCCGATTTAGACAGAACGTCTATTCTTTGGCGGTGTCCTATGTGGTGCCCTGTTATTTTTAAGCCGATTTATAATGGTTGTTTCCCTTGGCTTATTTTCTCGAAAGAGGATTTTTTCGATAGCGTTTCGCTTTTGGTGTTGGCATCATCGATCTCATTCTCGAATTCTATGGTTTCCTACATTTTTTTTAATGTTTTCATATTTAAACCTTTTTATTTCTTTTGGCCGTGGGGAGTGAAACAATTTTTTGGCTTTGCCTAATTGTTTCGCCATTTATCCAATTATTTCAGGCTTAACCTGTATATTTTTATTTAAATTATAATTCCTTTTGCATTTCGAATTCGTAAATTTTCCAAACCAACGTATTTTCTACCTGCATCAAGCTCTTATCGTTTGCGCAATGCCCTCTCGACCCCGCGCTATCTCTTATCAGAGTCAGAGCCTTCTTTCGGGCACGAAATTCTTCGTCCGGGCATTTTGCTGTCTTCGCTTGAGCCCGCCGATACCGGCGCGGCTAAGCCTTGTTTTTAATTAAGCCAAATTACGTGCGCTCAACCATGTGTTTCTAAGGGCTGATTATTATCAGGTATGTTTACGCTACTTGGTTTGACATTCAATTGTAGTAATTTCCCGTTTTGATATTAGCTCTTTTCTTGGAAATTCTAATTAACATTCGAACAAAAACGTTGTGGACCTGCTGCTTAATATTGGGAACGCTCCGAAATATCTTCTCGACCCCTATGATAACACTAGACGCTGAACGTAGGATGTCGTTTAGCCCGCTTTAAGCTGTTTCGATCCCTGCCTGCCACAGTTTTTTCTACCGATAAGGTTAGTTTCCAAGATTATTAATTACACCGACCGTCAACGAGTTTTGGGTTCGGGCAAATTACTTCGGCAGCCTGCAACGATTTGCGAATTTTTAATAACCATTATTACTTGAAATTATTATCGCCTGTTCATGGCAATGTTTAAATGCACTTTGTTATCTACAATGTCATTCCAAGGGCTTGATTTGTTTGCAGCCTTTGAACTTTAAATTGTTATCACGTGCTCAAAGCATTAATTAAATGTACTGTATCATTAACAGTGTAATTCAAATGCATTATTTGTTTGCAATTGGTAACTTTTAATCCATATTCACATGATCATTTTTACGTCTATTAATTACATGCTTTTGTAAAAAAGTGCTTTCACGCTACCTTGTGTCAACACCGAGATAACGGCTAAAACACATGATTGGAATAAGCTTAATCCTTCATTAAATTGTGATCACATGTAAATTAAGGACCCTAAAAGAGGTTCAATTTTTATTATATGCGTGCTGCATTTTTCATACATATTGGAAACGTTATATTTAAATATATTGAAATCATGACAATAATAATTTATCAATGATCTTACATGACAGCCATTTATTATTTATTAAATAAACTTTAGCTGGTTGTAATTATTTTGTTATTTACTTGAAATCTTTTGATTTCTGGCGCCCATTTCCATTTTCCTTTCTTTTTTTGAAGACATTCCAGGGTACATAGCTGATGATTTGAACCTACGATCTAAGGCCGCCGATATTTGAGCTAGTCGGCCATCGCGGTGAGTAAGAAACAGTTTTTCAGAGCTTCCGTGGTGTATAACGGAATAGGGGGGTTGATCTGCGATTGTACTACCATTATTATTAGTAACCAATCGCAGGGTGGCTTCTCTATTTTTGTTTCACTGGCGACCAACGCTATGGGGCTCTCGATTTTGGTAGTTACATCAGCTGTGTTTACCTGGATGTCTTTAATTATCAATATTTAATTTTATACTCATTTTCCTTTTCACTTTTGTTTACATTTTTACCTTTTATGCATTTTGTAATTTTCACATCTTGTTGTAGTGCACGTATTTATATTTGACTTTCTTTTCTTTTCCTTTCTTTACGTATCCTTTCGTTCGGTTGTTTATTGACTTTTCTTCCCTCATCTTTCTTGACGAATGATTGGTTTAGCGGTATGTTTATGGGTAGTGTGATGGACTTTGTTGAAAGGGTATGCTTTGGTGAATGACGTTTCTGAATGGTTTCTTTGATTGGTTGCGTGTGTGCTTTGGTAGTGTGGTATGTTTGGTTTTTTCCTTATCCTTCCTTTGGTTGCGTATCGGTGGGTCGAGGGCCTGCGTGAATTACTTGTGCGGTTTGGTGTAGTTTACTCCATTTTTGGGATTTTTATTTACTTGCCTTACCGTACTTGTGTTTACTCAGGGTCTCGACGGGTTGTGTCCGGGTTGTTCTTTTTCGGCTATTTAGCTATGGTTTATGCATTTATTTTTTGAATGCGTTATTATGCATTTCTTTTGGATGCGAGGCTTTTGTTGGCTGCGTCCGATGTGAGGCAGTCCTTGTTTTAGGCCCCTGTTCGGTGTAAACAGGGTGCCTATATTTTTTCTGTGTCCGATGTGGTGCAGGTTTTTTCTTTTGTCAGACGTGACAGGAGATAATTTTTCCGTCGATTTTGATGCGCTATTGCATCTTGTTATGCATTGTTTTATGCAATTTTTTTGCGTCTTTTTATGCATTTGTCTGAGTGCGGATTTTCCCTTGCGATTGAAGGCGGTTTGCTTTCCTTGTGTTTCCTCGTCTTTAAGCGCGTCCATGTCTCCGTAAACCCGGGTCACGGCATGGAATGGTAGACCTAGCCAGTCGAAGCTTGGATGAGTGGGTGTGGCAGCGTGAGTTTTTCCGAACTCTGGTTTTTTGGTCCATTTTCCTCTTCTTTCCTTTTCTCTTTTCTTTATGTCCCGTTTTCTCTTCTGTTTTTAAAAGTTGCTGTAGAGTATGTTCCCTATGGATCTTGCATTCTAGTGCTTTTCACTTTCCTTTTTCTTACCATTACTTCCGTCTCATTTGAGGATTTTTTCAAAAGCGCTTCACTTATTTGAATTTGGACTATGGTATTATAGGATATTGTGACCGTGGAAACACCTACAGTGTCTCTTTTAAAAACTTGTTTTTTGTGCTTTTTGTTTCTTGCTAGGGTGGTAGGTTGGGCATGCAGGGAAGGTCACTGTTTGGGAACGTCACCATCTAGTTCTTCCTTTTTGTAACGTATAGGGTGGTTGGTTGGGCATGCAGGGAAGGTGACGATAAGAAGCATTGTCATCTTGCTTTCCGTCTAAGCAACGCTAGCAGTTGGGGTCGTTTCTTTCCATATTTTGGGATATTTTTTAAGAGTGCTTTCCCCATTCGTGCTTGTGTTCGCTTAGGACTTTACCGATTTGATTTTAAGGTCGTTGTTCATAGCTTGTTAGCTATGTTGTTTTTTATGTGATTTTTTGAGACGAGTTTATACTTGTTTGGGGTTTTTTAAATTTTATTGGTATTTGGGTTGGTTTTTCGGCCTTGTGGAGATTTCTGGTGGTTGGGGCGAGCGATTGTGTTGCCATCCGACTCAGTGAGGGAGCCACATTCAGTCCGTCACCGGCGCGCCTTTTCCATCTAGCTGCGACGACTGGCTGAATGCCCGAGCGGGGTTTGGTGGTTGTGCGGTCGTTCCCTCCAGCTTCTGGGGTCTCTACCTAAATTCGGGGCGGTTATGGTTTTTAGGATCTTTTCCTGGGTTTTCACCCGAATCTTTTTGTCGCAGTACTTACTGTGTTTCATTTTTTTTCAAGATATTTTTCCCTCTCATGCTTTTTTGATATTGGGTTATCTTAGATTTGGAGTGAGTGATGATGATGCGGTTCGAGTTTTTCGGATGTTTGTATTTTCGGATGTTTGTAGTAAGGTGGATTGTGTCCTATGTGATGCAGTCAGTTTTTGCTGTGTTTAGCAGTTTTTTAGGCTTCTGTCCGATTTAGACAGAACGTCTATTCTTTGGCGGTGTCCTATGTGGTGCCCTGTTATTTTTAAGCCGATTTATAATGGTTGTTTCCCTTGGCTTATTTTCTCGAAAGAGGATTTTTTCGATAGCGTTTCGCTTTTGGTGTTGGCATCATCGATCTCATTCTCGAATTCTATGGTTTCCTACATTTTTTTTAATGTTTTCATATTTAAACCTTTTTATTTCTTTTGGCCGTGGGGAGTGAAACAATTTTTTGGCTTTGCCTAATTGTTTCGCCATTTATCCAATTATTTCAGGCTTAACCTGTATATTTTTATTTAAATTATAATTCCTTTTGCATTTCGAATTCGTAAATTTTCCAAACCAACGTATTTTCTACCTGCATCAAGCTCTTATCGTTTGCGCAATGCCCTCTCGACCCCGCGCTATCTCTTATCAGAGTCAGAGCCTTCTTTCGGGCACGAAATTCTTCGTCCGGGCATTTTGCTGTCTTCGCTTGAGCCCGCCGATACCGGCGCGGCTAAGCCTTGTTTTTAATTAAGCCAAATTACGTGCGCTCAACCATGTGTTTCTAAGGGCTGATTATTATCAGGTATGTTTACGCTACTTGGTTTGACATTCAATTGTAGTAATTTCCCGTTTTGATATTAGCTCTTTTCTTGGAAATTCTAATTAACATTCGAACAAAAACGTTGTGGACCTGCTGCTTAATATTGGGAACGCTCCGAAATATCTTCTCGACCCCTATGATAACACTAGACGCTGAACGTAGGATGTCGTTTAGCCCGCTTTAAGCTGTTTCGATCCCTGCCTGCCACAGTTTTTTCTACCGATAAGGTTAGTTTCCAAGATTATTAATTACACCGACCGTCAACGAGTTTTGGGTTCGGGCAAATTACTTCGGCAGCCTGCAACGATTTGCGAATTTTTAATAACCATTATTACTTGAAATTATTATCGCCTGTTCATGGCAATGTTTAAATGCACTTTGTTATCTACAATGTCATTCCAAGGGCTTGATTTGTTTGCAGCCTTTGAACTTTAAATTGTTATCACGTGCTCAAAGCATTAATTAAATGTACTGTATCATTAACAGTGTAATTCAAATGCATTATTTGTTTGCAATTGGTAACTTTTAATCCATATTCACATGATCATTTTTACGTCTATTAATTACATGCTTTTGTAAAAAAGTGCTTTCACGCTACCTTGTGTCAACACCGAGATAACGGCTAAAACACATGATTGGAATAAGCTTAATCCTTCATTAAATTGTGATCACATGTAAATTAAGGACCCTAAAAGAGGTTCAATTTTTATTATATGCGTGCTGCATTTTTCATACATATTGGAAACGTTATATTTAAATATATTGAAATCATGACAATAATAATTTATCAATGATCTTACATGACAGCCATTTATTATTTATTAAATAAACTTTAGCTGGTTGTAATTATTTTGTTATTTACTTGAAATCTTTTGATTTCTGGCGCCCATTTCCATTTTCCTTTCTTTTTTTGAAGACATTCCAGGGTACATAGCTGATGATTTGAACCTACGATCTAAGGCCGCCGATATTTGAGCTAGTCGGCCATCGCGGTGAGTAAGAAACAGTTTTTCAGAGCTTCCGTGGTGTATAACGGAATAGGGGGGTTGATCTGCGATTGTACTACCATTATTATTAGTAACCAATCGCAGGGTGGCTTCTCTATTTTTGTTTCACTGGCGACCAACGCTATGGGGCTCTCGATTTTGGTAGTTACATCAGCTGTGTTTACCTGGATGTCTTTAATTATCAATATTTAATTTTATACTCATTTTCCTTTTCACTTTTGTTTACATTTTTACCTTTTATGCATTTTGTAATTTTCACATCTTGTTGTAGTGCACGTATTTATATTTGACTTTCTTTTCTTTTCCTTTCTTTACGTATCCTTTCGTTCGGTTGTTTATTGACTTTTCTTCCCTCATCTTTCTTGACGAATGATTGGTTTAGCGGTATGTTTATGGGTAGTGTGATGGACTTTGTTGAAAGGGTATGCTTTGGTGAATGACGTTTCTGAATGGTTTCTTTGATTGGTTGCGTGTGTGCTTTGGTAGTGTGGTATGTTTGGTTTTTTCCTTATCCTTCCTTTGGTTGCGTATCGGTGGGTCGAGGGCCTGCGTGAATTACTTGTGCGGTTTGGTGTAGTTTACTCCATTTTTGGGATTTTTATTTACTTGCCTTACCGTACTTGTGTTTACTCAGGGTCTCGACGGGTTGTGTCCGGGTTGTTCTTTTTCGGCTATTTAGCTATGGTTTATGCATTTATTTTTTGAATGCGTTATTATGCATTTCTTTTGGATGCGAGGCTTTTGTTGGCTGCGTCCGATGTGAGGCAGTCCTTGTTTTAGGCCCCTGTTCGGTGTAAACAGGGTGCCTATATTTTTTCTGTGTCCGATGTGGTGCAGGTTTTTTCTTTTGTCAGACGTGACAGGAGATAATTTTTCCGTCGATTTTGATGCGCTATTGCATCTTGTTATGCATTGTTTTATGCAATTTTTTTGCGTCTTTTTATGCATTTGTCTGAGTGCGGATTTTCCCTTGCGATTGAAGGCGGTTTGCTTTCCTTGTGTTTCCTCGTCTTTAAGCGCGTCCATGTCTCCGTAAACCCGGGTCACGGCATGGAATGGTAGACCTAGCCAGTCGAAGCTTGGATGAGTGGGTGTGGCAGCGTGAGTTTTTCCGAACTCTGGTTTTTTGGTCCATTTTCCTCTTCTTTCCTTTTCTCTTTTCTTTATGTCCCGTTTTCTCTTCTGTTTTTAAAAGTTGCTGTAGAGTATGTTCCCTATGGATCTTGCATTCTAGTGCTTTTCACTTTCCTTTTTCTTACCATTACTTCCGTCTCATTTGAGGATTTTTTCAAAAGCGCTTCACTTATTTGAATTTGGACTATGGTATTATAGGATATTGTGACCGTGGAAACACCTACAGTGTCTCTTTTAAAAACTTGTTTTTTGTGCTTTTTGTTTCTTGCTAGGGTGGTAGGTTGGGCATGCAGGGAAGGTCACTGTTTGGGAACGTCACCATCTAGTTCTTCCTTTTTGTAACGTATAGGGTGGTTGGTTGGGCATGCAGGGAAGGTGACGATAAGAAGCATTGTCATCTTGCTTTCCGTCTAAGCAACGCTAGCAGTTGGGGTCGTTTCTTTCCATATTTTGGGATATTTTTTAAGAGTGCTTTCCCCATTCGTGCTTGTGTTCGCTTAGGACTTTACCGATTTGATTTTAAGGTCGTTGTTCATAGCTTGTTAGCTATGTTGTTTTTTATGTGATTTTTTGAGACGAGTTTATACTTGTTTGGGGTTTTTTAAATTTTATTGGTATTTGGGTTGGTTTTTCGGCCTTGTGGAGATTTCTGGTGGTTGGGGCGAGCGATTGTGTTGCCATCCGACTCAGTGAGGGAGCCACATTCAGTCCGTCACCGGCGCGCCTTTTCCATCTAGCTGCGACGACTGGCTGAATGCCCGAGCGGGGTTTGGTGGTTGTGCGGTCGTTCCCTCCAGCTTCTGGGGTCTCTACCTAAATTCGGGGCGGTTATGGTTTTTAGGATCTTTTCCTGGGTTTTCACCCGAATCTTTTTGTCGCAGTACTTACTGTGTTTCATTTTTTTTCAAGATATTTTTCCCTCTCATGCTTTTTTGATATTGGGTTATCTTAGATTTGGAGTGAGTGATGATGATGCGGTTCGAGTTTTTCGGATGTTTGTATTTTCGGATGTTTGTAGTAAGGTGGATTGTGTCCTATGTGATGCAGTCAGTTTTTGCTGTGTTTAGCAGTTTTTTAGGCTTCTGTCCGATTTAGACAGAACGTCTATTCTTTGGCGGTGTCCTATGTGGTGCCCTGTTATTTTTAAGCCGATTTATAATGGTTGTTTCCCTTGGCTTATTTTCTCGAAAGAGGATTTTTTCGATAGCGTTTCGCTTTTGGTGTTGGCATCATCGATCTCATTCTCGAATTCTATGGTTTCCTACATTTTTTTTAATGTTTTCATATTTAAACCTTTTTATTTCTTTTGGCCGTGGGGAGTGAAACAATTTTTTGGCTTTGCCTAATTGTTTCGCCATTTATCCAATTATTTCAGGCTTAACCTGTATATTTTTATTTAAATTATAATTCCTTTTGCATTTCGAATTCGTAAATTTTCCAAACCAACGTATTTTCTACCTGCATCAAGCTCTTATCGTTTGCGCAATGCCCTCTCGACCCCGCGCTATCTCTTATCAGAGTCAGAGCCTTCTTTCGGGCACGAAATTCTTCGTCCGGGCATTTTGCTGTCTTCGCTTGAGCCCGCCGATACCGGCGCGGCTAAGCCTTGTTTTTAATTAAGCCAAATTACGTGCGCTCAACCATGTGTTTCTAAGGGCTGATTATTATCAGGTATGTTTACGCTACTTGGTTTGACATTCAATTGTAGTAATTTCCCGTTTTGATATTAGCTCTTTTCTTGGAAATTCTAATTAACATTCGAACAAAAACGTTGTGGACCTGCTGCTTAATATTGGGAACGCTCCGAAATATCTTCTCGACCCCTATGATAACACTAGACGCTGAACGTAGGATGTCGTTTAGCCCGCTTTAAGCTGTTTCGATCCCTGCCTGCCACAGTTTTTTCTACCGATAAGGTTAGTTTCCAAGATTATTAATTACACCGACCGTCAACGAGTTTTGGGTTCGGGCAAATTACTTCGGCAGCCTGCAACGATTTGCGAATTTTTAATAACCATTATTACTTGAAATTATTATCGCCTGTTCATGGCAATGTTTAAATGCACTTTGTTATCTACAATGTCATTCCAAGGGCTTGATTTGTTTGCAGCCTTTGAACTTTAAATTGTTATCACGTGCTCAAAGCATTAATTAAATGTACTGTATCATTAACAGTGTAATTCAAATGCATTATTTGTTTGCAATTGGTAACTTTTAATCCATATTCACATGATCATTTTTACGTCTATTAATTACATGCTTTTGTAAAAAAGTGCTTTCACGCTACCTTGTGTCAACACCGAGATAACGGCTAAAACACATGATTGGAATAAGCTTAATCCTTCATTAAATTGTGATCACATGTAAATTAAGGACCCTAAAAGAGGTTCAATTTTTATTATATGCGTGCTGCATTTTTCATACATATTGGAAACGTTATATTTAAATATATTGAAATCATGACAATAATAATTTATCAATGATCTTACATGACAGCCATTTATTATTTATTAAATAAACTTTAGCTGGTTGTAATTATTTTGTTATTTACTTGAAATCTTTTGATTTCTGGCGCCCATTTCCATTTTCCTTTCTTTTTTTGAAGACATTCCAGGGTACATAGCTGATGATTTGAACCTACGATCTAAGGCCGCCGATATTTGAGCTAGTCGGCCATCGCGGTGAGTAAGAAACAGTTTTTCAGAGCTTCCGTGGTGTATAACGGAATAGGGGGGTTGATCTGCGATTGTACTACCATTATTATTAGTAACCAATCGCAGGGTGGCTTCTCTATTTTTGTTTCACGTCGGCGTCGCCCAACGCATCGGCAAGTTAGGTTTTCTATTATGATGTATAGATGGCGTACTCTGTTGTCTCTCGCTGATTATATTATACCACTTTGAGTTTATAAGATGTATGAAGAAAATAGCACATTACTCTGGTTTCTCTGCAAAATAAATAAATCTTTCGCCTTTTACTAAAGATTTCCGTGGAGAGGAACAACTCAAAATGAGTTTGTAAACAATTTTTTTGTGTGCCTAACGAAAGTTGGGCAATAAAGTTAAATGCGCTGGTCCAGATCTTTAAGTATTGTTTTGGGTGGTTTATGGTCCAGTCTCTGATATATGTAATCACCGCGTCCACATTAATAAATATTTTACGCTGTGCGTTTGTGTTGAAATTAACGTAGATGTGGACGGTTCGACGAATACAAACGCACACAAATATTTCCGTGATCCATCACTCTGTCGGTTTTTATTTGAACTTTAAAGAGATTTACGGGGCAACGTTTTGCTAATGCAGACGTATGGTACTGCATGTGTTCGCGTTGTTTTATTTAATTTTGATTTATAAATAGAAATTAACTTTCTAACTTGTATGAGGAATTATTGATTAACCATGCCCACGGTGCTAAGATATTTTATTGTTCATTGAAATGTTATACAGTGTTTAACATGATAGCGTCCTCGAATGTTAAGATACATTTAACATGAATCCACTCATTTAATGCATTCAATATAGCACCTTCACACATATTCATGGTAGTCCGATTTCGATTTAGCAGTTTTTAGTCATTATTATTGATTCAAAATTATTGCCTCAATGAACAATAAACTAAAGAACGCATTTCGAGGGGAAACCGACTTAACATTTCTCACATAAATTACCGCTCTTGCTTCGCTGCGCTCGCTCGAGTCGTAAAACAATGCTCGAATGTTAAGACTGGGTTACCCCTCTTAATACGTTAATTACTAATGTTACACCGTGACGACCATGCCTTATTACTCATTATTATTTATAATGCACTACTTAATTCGAAAAAATAAAAATTAATTCCAATAATAAGAAAGACAACTTATCAAAATAAAAATCAGGATGGCGGTAGCGGCTTGTTAACGATATTAGCAATTAATCAATGAAAGCACAGGACAATTCCGCAACTTTTTTCGTATGTCATCGGTGAATTTTCAAATCCTCATAATATGGATTGGGAAAAAATCAAGATACAAAATTCAGACAAGCAATTCCAGTAAAGGAGAGGTACAAATTTACGAACAGGCGGATCGCCGAAGCAACACACATTTGTGCGTGGAAAAATGATGCACCTGCATTAAATTTGCGCCGCAAATAAGTGCGTTACATTTTGAAGTATAACACAAAACGTAAATATTTATTTAGGTTAGTACGTTTACAAAGTTCACAAAGGTAGTAGCATGTTTTGATATTTATTGCAATAGCTGACACGATTTGACCTTTCAAATTTGAAAGCTTGTGTTGGTTGAGAAACATTTTTTAAAATGTCTTATTGGATCACGAATCATGAAATAAATGCGATTTATCTGGTTTTAAAATGTATACGTTGATGAGTACAGCTTACAGAATCTATCTAAATTGACTCTCAAGGTAGGCCATGAAAGGCGCTGTGATCATATTTGATTTCACTAAATTGGCAATATGTGGAAAAAAGTAATTGTCAAACATACAAAGTTTGGTTATATTTTAAATGCAAAGTAATTAGTATTGGTGGGCAGTGACTAACGTCATATTACAGATTCTTTGTGTTTTAAAGTGTGAATGAATCATTATCCTATTTAACATTCAAAAACTGATAATGCGCCATACCACAAAGTTGAGTACGCTTCTGATTTATTGTGTCATTTTCATAACGTTAACAATTTAATGTCAATATGATAGATGTCAAAGATATTACCAATACGAAACTTGTAAATGACTAGATTGTAACATTAGTTCCGATTTTCACTAAGGTAATGTTGAAAAAGTTGTTATAATATGCCTTTTTTAAGAAATAGTATAACTTACAGTGTTTAGAATATTAACAATAAATAACATTAGTACACATTTTTTTACTAATAATACTGATATATAGCAACATAGAAGTTCAAATAATGTAACTTTAAAACTTCAAATGGCTCTCCTATAAAATTTTGTTTTTGTGACCCTCTGGTTGGTTCTAAGATACAAAAATCTATTTTATTTCATATTGATGTCAAAAATTACACTTTTCGGACTATTTATGGTACAAAAAATTAAACATTAAAGTCTTAGTACTTTAAAGTAAAATATTAAAGTTCAAGTACTTTAAAACTTATTTATGGTACAAAAAATGGAACATTAAAGTCCTAGTACTTTAAAGTAAAATGTTAAAGTTCAAGTACTTTAAAATTATAGGTAAGTCAGTTGTTGACATGCAATTTGAAATGATTTACAACTTTTTATTTAAAATTCATTAAACTTGCAGTGTGAAATAAACCGTTGTATTCACAACGAACGAAAAGTGTTTTTAAAGGTCCTCGCAAGTAATTCCGTCCTCGGCTGATGTCTCGGCCGTAAAAAACTTTCTCGTCCTTTAAAATGTCACTTTTCGTTCTAGATAAATAAACTACTATTTAAAATAGTTCACTTGTAATCACTTAGTACCTGCAGCATTTCTTTTCTTGGTATACATATTACTGACGTCTACCTACACCAACTTGAAGAGCTTCGAGTTTGCACATATTGCAGTTATCGTATCTTTCATCTTGCATTACATTATTTTTATTTGCATATTTGTATTCTCTGGTGGTTTATGTTGTTCGTGCATTTTAAAAGTAATAAATCATGTTTTAGAAAAAAACGAAAAAACCTAATACTTAATTTTATTATAAACAGTAAAAATCAAATCAAGTATTATCTCAAAGGATTATGAGCAAATATGAGATTAATTTTCTTGCCCACCCTAATACCCCAGTGCAAATAAATTCAAAATAGAGTATGGCTATTTAATTTACAGTACTGGAACGGTAGGCCTACTTTTGCTTAAACCTCTAACAATTGACACTGTTATTTGACATAAACATTGACGTTTGGTTTTGGTTAGATGTACTAATATGTTTGTAAGTTCGTAAATAATGTTATCTACTGAAGAAAAAGTCTTTTTAGTTGAGTACTATTTTCGCTCATACGTTTTAGGTAGACAAAATGGTCCAAGCATTAAATTCTTCCTCGAACAATTTTCGGAGCATTTCAATAAACAGGCACCAAATAATCGTATTGTACTGGACATTATAACCAAATTTAGAAGAACTGGAAGTGTGCTACACCAAGGAAAAGGTAAAGCTGGACGACAATACAACAGTTAAAAGAGAAAATTACCGAAGCGATACGACAGATGCAACAGCCTCTATTTTCAAATATGGCCACAAATATGCAAAAACGATACGAACTGTGCGTCCAACGTAATGGAGGGCACTTAAAACATGTTATTCGTAAAGCTAATATTTAAGTGTTAATTTATTATTACATATTATTTTAAGTGAAAAAAGTTTGAAATTTTCAGTACTATAAATTAATAGCCATACTGTATTTGAAAATAAACACAGTAAAAATAATTTAGTACGTTTTACTAGTTAGGTACAACAGTAATAAAAGCAGTGAGTGACTAAAACTTTCAGAAAATGGATTTAATAAAATGTTCATACCTACCTATACTTACCACCATCCAATTTCCTTAGTCTCAGATTATGGGCAAGTACACTGTATGCATTCAAACATGAATTGCTAGGAGTGAGTATTTTTAATTGCAGAATATTCAACACAATCCTCCACCGCAAATAAAAAAAGTTTTATTTTGTTTATTTATTTATGCAAATAATAAAATTAATATATATATATATATATATATTGCGAATTCCTACGGCTGACGCCGCCTTTCGCTTCTTAGTCGCCATTGTTTTCGATCTAGCCAGTCATCCTCCTGGAGATCCCTTATTCTCATTGCCTCGTCCACCTTTTCTTTCCATCTGGTACGGGGACGTCCCCTCCTTCTTCTAGTATTTGGAATCCATTCATATAATCGTTGCGGCCATCTGGTGTCGTCCATTCTTCTAACGTGTCCATACCATAATAATTGCTTTTTATCTATTGTGTCTAGGATGGAGTGATCTATGTTCATTCTGTTAATTATTACTTCATTTCGCACTCTTTCTACTCTTGATACTCCGCAGCTTCTTCTCCAGAAATCCATTTCAAGCGCTTTCAATCTTCTTTCCTGGGCTTGATTCAATACCCATACCTCCGACCCATAAGTGGTTACAGTTTCCGTTATTGCCTTAAATATAGTTTTTTTTGTTTTCTTTGTAATTTTATTGCTCCATAACACAGAATTTAATAGTTGTATAGTCCTTCTCCCTTGTCCAATTTTGTTTGTAATTTCCTTATTTCTAATTCCTTCCTTTGTAAAAGTTACTCCTAGGTATTTAAACTCTAAGCAACTTTCTATTTTCCCCCTGTCAATAACTAGATTACGTTCTTGTCCACCAATCACCATATATTTGGTCTTTTGTATGTTGATTTCTAGTCCCCAATTTTTATATTCCTCTATCACTTTCCTCACCATATAGCTTGCGTCTTCTTCGTCCCCAGCAATAATTATTTGATCATCCGCAAACAGAAGAGTATAAATAATGTTTTCGTCAATCGGGATGCCCATTCCTTGACATTTATTCTTCCATTCTTTCAGCGTTGCATTAATGTAGATCTTAAATAGAGTGGGCGACATAGAGCATCCCTGTCTAAGCCCTTTTGTACATGTGAATTGTTCGGAAAGTGAGTTTCCTATTTTTATTCTACTGACATTATTGCTATACATTTGTTTTATGGTATTTACATAAATTTTATTTACCGTGCTGCTTTCTAATACTTCCCATAACTTATTTATAGGGACACTGTCATAGGCTTTTTTTATGTCTATGAAGATGAGGTGTACTTCCTTGTTATGTGCAATTGATTTATCTGCTAACTGTGATAACACGAATATATTGTCTATGCATGATCGCCCTGCAGTAAATCCGCTTTGTTCTTCCGTTTCGTCTGTTTCATTCTCTATTCTTGACTTAATAACTCGTCCATACAGTCGTCCAATAGCACTCGTCGTTAATAAAAATAGTAAATATAACATAAAGAAGAGGCCGCCTAGCGCAGTTGGGTAGGCGCTAGGCTTGCATTAAGTAAGTCCTGGGTTCGAATCCCGTGGAGGCCGGAATTTTTTAGCAAACTTGGCAATTGGAATCAGGCTCGGTGAGACCATTCACAGTTGGGCACCAAATTAACTGTGCTCTACTCAGATCCACAGACCTAAGAGATAGAGTAACAAGGTCAACACCGCACCATGACACGCATCTCACACAATGGTTGCTGCGCATACAAGCACAAAAGGCGCGCTCCAATTTTGTATCCCGAATTCGAGGCAAGTTGAGCGTTGTACCACCAGATGCAAGAGCATAAAGCACCAGCTTCTACACCGCAAGGTAAAATGAGGTTATCGATAATACATACATACATACAATATAACATAAACGTTACGAGCTGAGAATATTAGGCATTAGTATTAAGTAATATAAAAATTATGCTGAACTTTAGAAAGAAAAATGTACGAGATAAACAATTATTTAAATTCAAATGTGTTTATCTTTAAACAAATCAAATAAATATGAAGAATTAAATTCAAAATTAAAAATTTCTATTTTTCTATTTTAAATTAATTAATTAATTTTTATATTATGAAAATTAACTATCCATACGTAGATATTAATACTATTAATTTCTAGCATTAAAATTATCCGTATTCATTAATGATAAAGCAACTGCTTTTGTAGAAATTGATCCAAGAGAATGCTTCTTCTTAGACTTCTTTGAAGTTTTTCTGGTGGTAGTAAAGCATCGCTGTGGACATATATTTTTGTTGTGGGGAACTTTAGCAGTTCTTTCATCCAATAGAAAATTGTTTTTTGAAACAGCTGAACGCTTACGAGCCTCTAAAGTGGGATCAACTGCTGCAGTAATTTTTTTATAACATCAAGTTCTTCGAAAGACGTTGTACTGTATATTTTCTGACTCAGTTCCGCTATAAGTTTTTGTTGATGTTTGAGCAATGTATCGGTTCCTTTTGACTTTTGTTATTGACTCAGTGACTCTGCAATTCGTGACGACTCAGCACCAATAGGGTCAATATCAATGAATTCATTATTTAGCTTCATTCGTTCCTGTAAAAGCATAAAATTCGTGTAAATTTAAATGAGAATAAGTCCAAAATAAAATGAGAAAACATCAAGCTACGCAGCACAGCAAAGACACCGTTTCACAATAATACAAACATAAAATTCTGTGCAAATTAACTCCTTCACCCCTTCTTAAAAAAAGCAATATGAGTAGCTAATCCAAAATGCCTCAACACCAACAGCACCAGTAGTGTTATTTTTTACCTTTAGCTGTAAAAAAGTGTGTTTATTGTGAAGTTCATATCCTGTGAAATCAATATTAGGTACTTAAAATTTTTATAATTGCAATATTTTAATTATTGTGACATAAATAATAAATTGATGATTACCTTCTGACTGCACTTTGGGAATTCCCTCGGGAATTTCTATAGATGGACGATGTTTTATATATTTACAAACTATGCGTATGTGTTGACACATGTTCCACTTTATAGACGACTCAAGACAACTGCAAGTATACTGGTGCAAGCAAGCATTGCATTCACAGTTCTTCCTCAATTCTTGTACTATATAAATTTCCTTCGTTGATGATGATAAAACCTTCCATCCTGCTTCAGTTTCTACCAATAAATCTAAACTAGGTCCTTCACTGGTCTTGCGTCGATTTCTTAAAATACGCAACTACGTACATATTTTGTCCTTGTGGATAATAATTAAGCTTTTACATAATTTAGCACGTACAAATTTCATAATTGCGTCAATTCCTTTGTCAAGTCGTTTTACAAACTTTCCATTCAAATATATATATATAACTTAAATTACGTATTGCCGTAAGGTCCTTTTTAAAAACAATTTTATTTTGACAAGATTACAAAAATTACGCAAAGTACATGTTACTATTACGAGTTCTAACTTCAGACTGCCGCTCATAACATAAAAAGTGCAAGATGTCATAACTCAGGCGAGCGCGTGGATTCCGCTGACACAACAGAGTCACATAAGCCGCCAGGTTCACTAACACTGCTATTACGTGGAACTGCCTGTAATATAACTTATACAGGGTGTCTCAAAAAGAATGGGACACCGATTAGTCAGAGATTCCTTAGGTTATAATAAGTCGATTAAACCTAATATACCTTAGTACAAAGTCCCTCCAGAAAAAAGTTACAGGGCCTTGAAGTTAAATTTTTTATTTTTTATTTTTTTGTTAATTTCCGCAAATGTAGAGATATCAATTTTGGTATACATGGTTACTATTATGTAATGCACTAACACAAAAATTTTGATTAACTAGACTTGACTGTAAGAGGCACTTTACCTATCTTTGAAAACTTTTTTTAGCTTTAACTTCGTTATCTGTAACATTTTTGAAATTTTAGGTTATTATCTGAAAGAGAATTAAAATACACAAAAATAATGTACTCTTAGTTCATAAGCGTAAAAGCAACCGTTTGCCTTAAAATGCCCATCAAACGTTTTTAGTTGTCATTAAGACGTGCAATTATCAAGTAGCCATGATCACAAAAACAATGGTCATCTATTAAAAAACAATGATAAATTAATTAATGACATGAGTGACATAAGAATTTGTTCTTTTATGTTTAAGAAAATGCCGTTACATAACGAATTCTCCAATGCTGCGAGGTTCGTTATGTTGCAGCATTTTTGTAAGCACAAAAGACAAAAAAATGATAACACCAACGTCATTAATTGTTTTCTTGATGTTGTTTACTAGATTACAATCATTATCCATTGTTTTTTTGATCATGGCTACTTGATAATTGCACGTCTTAAAGACAACCAAAAACTTTTGATGGGCATTTTAAGGTAAACGGTTGTTTTTAGGCATAAAAACTAAGTGTACATTATTTTTGTGCTTTTTTATTCTCTTTCAGATAATAATTTAAAATTTCAAAAAAAGTTACAGATAACGAAGTTAGAGTAAAAAAAAGTTTTGAAAGGTAGGTAAAGTGCCTTTTACAGTCAAGTCTAGTTGATGAAAATGTTTGTATTAGTGCATTACATAATAGTAAGCATGTGTACCAAAATTTAAATTGATATCTCTACATTTGCAGAAATTAACAAAAAAATAAAAAATAAAAAATTGAACTTGAAGGCCCTGTAACTTTTTACTGGATGGACTTTGTACTAAGGTATATTAGGTTTAATCGACTTATTATAACCTAAGGAATCTCTGACTAATCGGCGTCCCATTCTTTTTGAGACACCCTGTATACAGGGTGTTTTAAACGAAGTGTGCACTATTGCTAACTTCTTTATTATTGGACGTACGATATCGGTTAAATTAGCAAACTAGTGGCATTTTTTCTGTTGATTAGAATGGCGAAAACAGAAAAACAATTGAACATCGCCTTCTCGCGAAATTTGGAAAAGTTTACTTTTGTTAAATGGAACACCCTGTATATTTTTCAAAAACTTGAAATAAAAATGAATTTGTGATATAAAAGTCTTAATACACTATTGTCTTAAAATGAATACTAAAGAAGTTATCGCAAGTTTCAGTTTTGTATAAATTGTATTTTATTTTCAGGTAAACTACTCTTTTTGTTCATGACACGGCAAAATTTTATTAAGAAAAGTTGTTCAGAATCAGAAATTATGGCCCTATACAAAATTTCAGAAGGATATGTCGACTTAGAATAAACTATTATTATTATTATTATTGAATTTATTAAAAATTTAATCTAAATCGACAGATCTTTCTGAAATTTTGTATAGGGCCATAATTTCTGTTTCTGAACAACTTTTCTTAATAAAATTTTGCCGTGTCATGAACAAAAAGAGTAGTTTACCTGAAAATAAAATACAATTTATACAAAACTGAAACTTGCGATAACTTCTTTAGTATTCATTTTAAGACAATAGTGTATTAAGACTTTTATATCACAAATTCATTTTTATTTCAACTTTTGGAAAAATATACAGGGTGTTCCATTTAACAAAAGTAAACTTTTCCAAATTTCGCGAGAAGGCGATGTTCAATTGTTTTTCTGTTTTCGCCATTCTAATCAACAGAAAAAATGCCACTAGTTTGCTAATTTCACCGATATCGTACGTCCAATAATAAAGAAGTTAGCAATAGTGCACACTTCGTTTAAAACAGGCTGTATACAGTGTGGTCCATTAAGTTTGCAACAAATGGGAATTTTTTTTATTAGTTGTACAATCGAAATGTAATTATTGCCAAAAGTTAGTGCATGTTCGATAATCATACCAGATGCCCTTAGAATGGCTTTAAGTCAAACAATATACAGGGCAGGACAAAAAATATGAAATTCGTTCAAGAACAAAGTTACCTTATTTCAAAAATTATAACAAAATTTTATTGAGAAAAGTTGTTTAGAATTCAAAGTTATGCTCAAATACAAAGTCACGGCCTCCTATTCGAATTTTGATTCTTTTTTTGTAAAATTTTGTATTATCCCCGTATGATACATATTTTTATTATTCTGATTTTATTAAGAGTTTTTCATATGTAAATTATTATTAGTAAAGCATTTGCCTTGTTAAAAAGAATACTTGCGAAATTCTAAAGTTCTGTTAAATATCGTTGCAACAAACATGAAGTGGACGCTTACCTAAAAAAATATAAATCCAAGTAAATTTTACAAATACGCTTCAAGTTGCTAAAAGTTATTTAAAAGAGATGTGGTTGTGGCTACTTCAAATACATATAAAATCAAAATAATAAAAATATGTATCATACGGGGGTAATACAAAATTTTCCAAAAAAGAATCAAAATTCGAATAGGAGGCCGTGACTTTGTATTTGAGCATAACTTTGCATTCTAAACAACTTTTCTCAATAAAATTTTGCTATATTTTTTGAAATAAGGTAACTTTGTTCTTGAACGAATTTCATATTTTTTGTCCTGCCCTGTATATTGTTTGACTTGAAGCCATTCTAAGGGCATCTGATATGGTTATCAAACATGCACTAACTTTTGGCAATAATTAAATTTCGATTGTACAACTAATAAAAAAAATTCCCATTTGTTGCACACTTAATGGACCACACTGTATATTACTTTCCCATACCTATAGGTATAGGGAAGTCTTGGAATCATGAAAATTTTGGAAATCTAGATTTTCACAGAAATATCCGTTTTGGGCCTCTAGGAACCCAAAAAAGTGGTTTTAAAAAAATGTCTGTCTGTGTGTGGGTGTGTGGGTGTGTGGGTGTGTGGGTGTGTGGGTGGGTGACGCTCCTACAGCCGAAAGTATTGCTCCGATTTTGATGCGCTTTGGAATGCGGGGGTGTATCGAAAATTCATCGACATAATAAGCTTTTCAAAAAAATCCGAAACCGGAAGCGGAAGTTACGCATGTTTTTTTGGTATCACTGTTTTCGTGATTAAAATTTTTAAAATTTTATCGCGGATAACGATAGAGGGTCATAAGACAAATCTGTTAGTTTTTTGCCGAACTCGCTAGGTTTAAAATGAAGGGCGCTATGATTTTTTGAAAATTTTGAGTTTAACGCCCTATTACTCAAAAACGGATGAATCGATTCAATTGATTTTTTTTTCTGAATAGTATATGAAGGCTAACATGAGGTGATATAAAAAGTGTTTTGAAAAATATTAAGGGGCCTAAATTACAAATTTTCAAAATTTTGGAAATTTTCTAAAAATCATTTCTCAAAAACTGCCCACAGGAATTTGTTTAAACTTCATACACTGATAGACCCCAAAAAGGGCTATCGATCTGTTTTTTAAATAATCTCATGAATTATCTGTGGCGCCCTCTACAAAGATTTGAAGTTTGAAAATTTAAACCCCTTTAATTAATAAACAAAACAAGATAGATAGCTGGGGTTTTCACTGAATTGCTCAGTGCATAATGGAGCATATGAATATGCAAAAAAAATATTACACTTGTGGATATATGTAAGCGCACCGGCCCCCTCCCCCCTCTATTTTGAAAAATATTTTTTTTATTCTAACGGTTGTTATATTTTTGCGTCAAAGAATCTTTTCGCGAAATAAAAAAAATCGATTTTGTATACCCTAGAAAATATAATTTCCAGGTACTTAGAAAATTTCACCTCGGTGCTACAGCGTTTTGAGGAAAATAATACATAAACTAGCACAGTGGCGGCTTGTCCACTTGGCGCCATCTACAGAAGCTCGGTGGTCACGCTTTGAACTACACATTCTTTTATATTTACCCGCAATTTACGTGAAAGTGTAAACGCTTATCACGGTGAAGACGTGAGTCATTGAGTTGAAATTTTGATATGTTGTAAAGACTGTTGAATAAAGACGATATGAACAGTTTCCAGTATGGGAAAGTCCAGGGAGGTAGTCACGTCCACTTTTTTTTTATAGTGCGATGCACTCGCTGTAGATGCATAATGGTATTCAGTTCGCTGTTAAATCTATAACAATCAGCCCACGCATTGACTTTCTTTGCATAATCTATGTACAGATTGCGGCAGGCTACTAGGACCATTGCAAAAGCAAAGAGAATATGCATGTGACCGTCGTGGTGTTTAATAAACGAACAATCAATGTACGATAGCGGTAGGTCGTTAGGATCATTATAAATTCGATTTTTTCATTTTTTAAATACAATTACGGCCATATGTAAAGTTCCTTGTTGTTGCTATGGTCCTAGTTGCCTGCCGCAATCTGTATATAAAAATCGACGTGTGTTAGTGTGTTAGTAATGCAAAAACTCAAGAACGACTTGACCGATTTGGATGATTTTTTTTCGTCTTACTCCCGAGGTGGTTTAGCAAAAAAGAAAATTCAGAAGAATCCAAAGGGAAAGCCGGAAAATTGGAAAATATCGAAAGTGTGTTTTTATATACACTGTACGACTTTCTATTTGCAGTCATACTTTTCTGATTCTGTGCTTAATGGTTTGAAGGGTTTTCCCCATGTCATAATCCAAAACAACGTTTGTCGGGTCAGCTAGTATTTATTAAAATAATTTCCAAACGCCAAAGTTTCGGGGTCTTTTTTGCAAATGACTATAAAGTTGTGTTATCATTTGAGAAAATGCAGTTCTGTCTGTTTCATGTAGAAGGGTTGGAAGCATTTTGTATACAGTGACCTAATAATAATTAATAATGTAGATATTAGTTGAATATCAAAGACTATTCCCCTCAGATGATATAAACCAATCCCATAAATCAATTTTCAAAATTTGAACGAATCAGAGTCGAATACAGCGAATATTTTGCACTAGTGCAATACCCGGGTATTTGCACAAGTGCAATATCGAGTATTTGCGGGAAGAAGAGCAAACCAGCTAGGTACACAAGAAATTTCAGAAAGAAAACTGAAAACTCTTTAAAAATGAATAGTGTGGTATACAAAGGATGTCATTTCTTCGAGGAATAGTCTTGAAATATTCCCCGCGTGCATTCTGTATAATTCGAGTATTTATACAGAATGCACTAGGGATATAACTACTGAGTACAAAATAATTATTACGCTTTATTCCTTTGTCGTAACTTTGTCCAAACTGTTTTGCCATGCACGATCCATGTGCCAAGTGCAAAATAATCTAACATTTTTAAGAAAAATGATTATTAGGTAGGTAAATTAAATATTATACAATCAGGACCGTGCCAGCATCAATGGCCGCCTGTGTGCAGAGCCAAATTTGCCGCCCCAAAATTTACATTTTTGTTGTAAAATATAAATTTTATGTAGTACATACCTAGTTTAACTGTAACAAATCAAATTAATTTAAGTGAAAACAGAAATTTTAAAAAGTTTTATTAACAATAAAATTTACAAAAAAAATAGTGGAATAAAATTAATAAAAAAACAACAAAATTTTATAAAATTGTAAAGAAGCCAACTTGTTACGGTATTAAAAAAACTTAGGACACCCACCCAAGGTGAGCATCGCACCACGGAATCAGTCCTGGAAAACTGGCACACTTGCCCTGAGATCGGCTAAAAATAGGCTAAAGGCCACGGGCTGGAACGCTCAGGGAGTCGGGCGTGAGTCACACGATACGTTCTGGGCAAGCGTGTTGCGGCATATAATATATATATAGGGTATGTCAAAATCATGAGGGCGCCACCAAGCCTGTCTTAACCCGACTAACCGGGCCTGGACGGTTAGACGAGAGCGAAGCATGCAAGATACTCCGTCGATAGGATTACTCAAGAGTTGCAAGGTCAAATAACAATTTCGGGATTGCCTTATGCAAAGATTGTAATTAGGTGCCAATCCGACCGCGACTACGCGGCTGTCTCACCCACCTGTACGCTCAAAGCTCCCTCGTCCCGTCGCACAATAATCATTACACTGAAGGGGGGGGGGGCGCTTATCTGAAACAGAACATGCACAAGTCGAAACAAAACAATAGTTCCCTTAACTAACAAATCATATATTGAATCACGGGTTACAATGGGGCAGCGGAGTGCGTCGCCCTATATCTATAAATAGATTATATCTAAGAAAACACCAGCTGGCGCGCGCTCTAAACCTAGCGACAGATGTTCAGAATAAACAAGGTAGCACTAGGCGCAAGCTCGTGCAAAGATACAACCTAAAGTTCGGAATGAATGCGCAACATGTGGGCGCGAAGTTTTATGCAACGTACAGTAATGAACAAAGTAGCACTTGTAACATAGACAGTCTGTAATTTGGGAATGAACGCACAGCATGCGGGCGCGACGCCTTATGCAGCAAACAGTAAGGCAAGCCCTTGTAAAATAGACAGTCTGTAATTTGGAATGAACGCACAAATATGCGGGCGCGACGCCTTATGCAGCAAACAGTAATGCAAGCCCTTGTAAAATAGACAGTCTGTAATTTGGGAATGAACGCACAGCATGCGGGCGCGACGCCTTATGCAGCAAACAGTAAGGCAAGCCCTTGTAAATTGGAATGAATGCACAAATATGACGACAGTGCCTGTAGGCACAAGAGACGTGACGGGCTCGCTCGCGGCGTCCCAAAACAGCTCGTACGCGGGGCTTAATGCTCTCCGCGGGCAGGTACACTCGCGTTCACAGCGGTAATCAGTTCAAAGACACATACCTTAATACGTAGGCGGTTGGGGAGCCTGGTACAGTTGAGTTGCGACAGGCTGCAGTCTTAGGTGGCAGGTACGTTCGATGTTCGACGGCTATAGTGATGAGTGGGCATCCACCATACTGGCGACGTGAGACGCGTCAGGACGCGTACAACTGGACGACGAAAAATGGGCCACTTTCGTTCTGCGGGACAGATCCTCGAATGTCGAGATGAAGGGGCACGATCCCTTACTTACGGGAGCAGGAACTGGGCTCAGGATGCACCCACGCTACGCCGAAAACAATTCGGAACTCACACACAACCACCACACGAACGCTCTCTGCAACGGGCTGCGATCAACTGCCACTTAAGGCGAAACCGTTTGTCACATACTTGCTGAAGCAGCACTCGACGGGAAAAAGACTGGGCGGGAGCGCCGCACGAACGCACACACTATCCGACCTCTTATTCGATCGACGGCTCTCGGCTGAATCCCCGCAAAAAGCGTTAGGACGCTTGAAGTGGCGTGAGCCAAACGGCTTTGCCACGTGACTCTCGACAGCCAATCGTGAGGCGATAAGATGAAGCAAATTAGTGCCGGCGACAATGGTAGCACGCCGCAACGGCGTGTTTTCTAGAAGATTCGGAATTCTTGCGAGCGATAACGCTCGGCTGCCAAAGAGCCATCAGAGGGGCGCTCCAACCGACGAGAAATACTGCGTTTGGGGCCAAATATGTGCAAAATCATGATTCTGGAATTAGGCGATGGAGCCAAATAAGTAACTAAAAGGGTTTAGCATACGGGCACGCTGCCCTAAAGCCTAGGTGGCTATTTAAAATACCAAAATGACCTGAATCAAATGTGCGGAAGATGAGATTGTACTTGTGCGCAAAGATTGAAAATGGTTTTAACATAGCAACAAATTGCCCTAAAGGCGTGAAATGCAATTAAGCATCTACAACAGCAAAATGACTTAACAAACTTTTCTAGGTTTTTTCTCCGCACATTTTTTAATTACTAATTCTAAATCGATGGAATCCATCGTGTCGCTTTTTATTGCTATTATAGACAGATTATTTAATCTGTTTTGTGACATTGTGGGTCGCATATAATTTTTAATAATTTTTAGTTTGGAGAAAGATCTCTCACCAGACGCGACTGAAACTGGTAACGTGAGTAATATTCTAAGAGCTATTGACATATTTGGAAATGATGCTATAAGCTGATTTTCAAAAATATATTCAAGAATGGACTGGGGCTCTAACTGATGCTTTTCAGCTGAAGTAGGTTTAAGATGTAATTTTAAAAATTTTATCTCTTCAAATAATTCTATTCCATCTACATCTGATTCCTTTCTAGAATCATCAGTTAGATGAAGATGTAAATCTTTACAACATTGTAATAGCTCGTTTTCCGTTAAATCAAACATATTATAGAGAAATCCAAACATAGTATCATATCTTGTTATTCCCTCAAATCTGTCTCTTAAAGACGATAAAGTTTGATCTAATATATTAAAATTTATTAGTTTTATAATAATTTTTTGGATCAATAATTGGTTCATCACTGTGTTCATAATCAAATTGTCTGGGTTTTCTTCGTGGTCTAACAGACTGAACAGCAGGGAAATTAGGTTCAATACCGAGTTCATCCGCAAGTGTATTAACGTCAGTAAGAACATTATTGAATTCTTCATCTGATCGAAGAGCTAAGAAAAAATCTAACAAATTTTTAAAATGCTCTAAGCAAGTTTTTATATTTATAGTAGGATTTTGCATCATCGTGCTCAAAACATTAATTTTGATTAAAATATTGTACCAAATAATTGTTGAGCACAAAAATTTATAACTCTGAATTTTTAATGCCAAAGATTTGGCTTGATGTGAAGCACTGTGGTCTTGTACGGATAAACGATCTTCAATTACTTCTACCAATGCATCATATATTTGCCCAATTTGGTAACGCAGGGGCTTCACAGCGTCTATTCTACTAGACCACCGTGTATCACTAAGTGGTTTTAAATTTAAATTTGTTGTGTGTTTTTTCAGAATTGACCATCTTTTTACCGACGCAGAAAAAAAACAAATAATTCTTGAACTATATCAAAATAACCAAAAGTCTCAAAAGAAACTTTAGCAGCATCGTTCACTACTAAATTTAATGTATGGGCTGTGCACGGCACAAAAAATGCTCGCGGACTTATTTCAAAAATTTTTTTTTGCAAACCATTATGTTTGCCGCGCATATTTGCCCCATTATCGTACCCTTGGCCACGCATGTCGTAAATATTTAAATTCAACTTTGAAAGTAAATTCATTAAAAATTCACTTAAACCCACTCCAGTTGAATCATTAATAGGACAAAATTCTATAAAATGCTCGCGTATTTCAATTTTTTTTGAGGACTTATTCAACATTGTAAATCTAAAAATTAGAGTCATTTGTTCGATATGACTAATATCCGGTGTACAGTCAAGAATGATAGAATAGTATTAACATTTTCAAATTAAATCCAAAATATTATTTCTAATTTTGTTACCAATGACATATATTATTTCATTCTGAATATTTGTCCCCTAAATAATTTACCATTCGTGTTTCATCTTTTTGTGACTTTTGAGTCCGAAGCACATGTTCTGACATAACAGAATCAAATTTTGAGATCATCTCAACAGCTTTTAAAAAATTACCGTTATTGCTTTCAAATAATTTATTAGATTGCCCGCGTAAAGCAAGACACTGTCGTGACAAATATTGTATTATTAAAATTATTCTCTCAATCACAGCATGCCAGTGCTTTGCTTCTGCATTCAACAAACGTAGTTGCGTCTGGTTTACAGTTTGTTCTTTTGATAACAATTTTATAAGTTCTAACTGATTTTTAACATTTGCATTGTGAGTATCACTTTTTTCGTGCCTTGAAATCAATAGTGACAAATGCTGCCAGTCAGAAACACCTTCCTTTTGCGAAAAATTGTTTTTAATTTTGCCAAATATTGTACAACAAAAGCAATAAACTGCATTATTTTTTATTGAATAAACTAACCACGGTCTATTAATTTCTTCTCCATTTGGAAGAGAACGATAGAAACCGAAAACCTTCGACCATTTTCATTAGTTGGGAAATTAAATTGCGTTACCTTAACAGGCCCTCTTTCTACTAAAATGTTTGTTAATGTTGTTGATATTATCTCAGGCCACTCTCCAGGATCATCTGAGGTTGCTGTGTCCTGCTGCGACTGCTGTGAATCTGATGAGCAGCCAAATTTCTTTAGTTCAGAAAGCCTTGATGAGGATGACGTGTTGGCTTCTTCAGCGTCACCAACTCCTCTTCTCTCTGGTTTTGGAGACTCCGAGTCAGATGAAGTCACCTTCTCTTCCCAGATTCGGAATCTTCCCTCATAATTTCCATTTCGACTTCTTGGACGCACGGCTCATTAAGTGGCCCGGAAAGAGAACTAGAGCTTGATTATAATGCTTCCGCTGACACATTTTCTGGCTTCACATATTTTTCTAAAGTATTGGCCAGTTTTTTCTTTTCTTCTTTTTTTTGTAGACTTTATTTTCGATACTGAAAACCCGACAGCCTTTTCGTTTTTCTGTTCTAGAAAAATTATAACAATTTTATTACTTAATACAATTTAAGAATATGTAGGTAACTATCTGTGTATTGATTGATATATGATTGATATGTATGTAGGTACTTACCATATTTATAACTTTTCTTCAACTTTCTTCAAAACACAATCACTAACAAAATTAATTTTCTCTACTCGATCTTCTCTGCAGCCAATTCAAAAATTAAATGACCAAATAATTATCATTGCACCCATATTACCACAGCATTAATGTAAGCATCATATAATATTATATTTCTTAAAATCAGCTTTAAACAATTAGGTACTTACCGACAAAAGAGATCGCCGACACCCCGATCAAAAATAATATAAATACCTACTTCATAAATACGATATGTTTCACAGTCAATAAAAGTCGCCAGCCGCCAGTTTTCTGAAAAGTCACGTTTTGTTGCTTCTGATAAATATCCGGCTTTTTTGTAATAATTGCATAAAGATACATGGAAAGCGTTCCTTCAAGTTGGCTTCGTTTAACAATTAGCCGCCACGGAATAAAAACTAACTTCGAGAATTTACATAAACAATAATCCATGTAACCATATTATCAGGTGTTCATTTACACAATAAACATTTTTTATACCTATATAGGTACATATTTTTGAACTTCTAAAATTTGTAAAGTAAAAAAAATTGTACATTTTTTTTTTGTAATTTGTATATAATTTTTAAACCTTTTTGGCCGCCCCTGAATTTGGCCGCCCGTGTGCGGTGCACACATTGCACACTGGCTTGGCGCGGCCCTGTATACAATGCACAACATGTTTTATATCTTATTTTTATTGCTTTACCTAAATTCTGAAGGATCCATTACCTGAAGCCAGGCATTGTAATATACTTCTGCCATATCGGACATAAAAACACGAGATTTAATTTTTGTCCCAATTTTGTCTTTAACACTAGAAAAGAAAATATTCATAATGTTTTCATCCGCACGATTTAAAATCAGAAATCTCTCAAAACACCAAGTATAAGCAGGGTATGCAATTCGATACTATAACCATTTAATCCGTGCGTTCCATCTATGCAAATTGTGTCATTTGTTTTAGAAGTTCGATTTGTTCCCGAGTCATAATAATTAGAGCAAAATCCTCTTTTTTTAAATTTGGTTACTCTGTACTTTATTTTATTTTGATACTCAACCAGAAGCCGTTAGGTCAATTATAGGCATCTCGGTGTACATTTTATGGGGATTTACAACCCCACTAACGACTGTCACTATTTCCGTGACAGCCGTATCACGAGGCGCCGAGAGAAGCAGCCATAGAACTCCCATCCAAGTTCTGACCAGAAAGAGCGTTGCTTAATTCTGCTGATCGAACGTGGACGCTTGTTTAAGCTACACCACCCGGGACCTCTTCATGTATGGTATCTTGTGGCTTATAAAATAAAACTGAAGACCGCATTTCATTAACCCAAGATTCAACACTTATGACAGCACTAGCATGACGAACTGAAGATTTGTCAAATGAAAATACTGCTCGATATTATAGAGGTCTTTTTTCTTCAATAGGTGTAGTCTCTCAAGTTTACAGTTTAACACTGAATCTTAAATGTCATCGAGTATGCTCTGAAAAGGGATCTCACTAGCTATTTTTGATACCAATTCATATCGTTCTGATTCTGTAGGAAATAGATGCCCCAAATCTGGTTTGTGGCCTAATTGAGTCTTCACAGAAGTCGAAACACAATTACCATTTTTTACTTCCTTTTACGATAAAGGAAGTATTGGATTCACCCCAAAAATTCGAAATTGAGTTTTCAACAGATCTTCAGGTTTTAAAGTCCCCTGAACCCAAAAAACATGTTTTTGTTCATTGGTCTGTGTGCGTGTCTGTCTGTGAACAGAATATCTCAAAACCGAAAAGAGGTATGGCGTTGAAATGTCATATATAAGTTTTGTGTACAATGTAGACGCAACAGTAAGCTTTTGAAGAAAATCGCATAACCAGAAATAGGTGTTTACTCTTGTGATTTTTCAGTTTTTTTTTCGATTTTTTCAAAAACGGCTCTAACGATTTTTTTCAAACTTTACATTTTACTACATTTTTAATGTGTGTTGATGTGAGATAGGTGATTTTCTAGTTGAATACTTCTAAAATGGTTTTTTAAATGTTTTTTCAATTTTTTTATTAACACTTATTTTAAATAGAACACCTAGTATATTATTACATTTTTGAATTCAGCTTAAAATTTTAGACAAAATTTGTTTTTGTAGAATTTGTAACTTTTGAAAACTTTTGACAAATTCTTAAAAATTAAAAATCAAATTTTTGGCTAATTATAAGATCACTAAAGGAATTTGTGTGAGTGTATCACACCAGATTTTTTTGTGTGATAATATCCATGTTGGTAGGACAACATTCATTTACGAGGGTTGCGCTGAAAATTATTAGTTATTAAAAGACCGTTGCATTTTTTAACAAAGAATCTTTATTGTTTTTCAAAATATTCTCCATTCAGACTAATACACTTGTGTATTCTTTGAAACCATTTTTTAAAACATTCGGAAAATTAATTTTCTGAAAGGTCCTCAAAAATTCTTTGAAATTCTGTAACTGCTGCATCTGCGCTGGAAAATCTTTTACCTCGCCACATTTTTTTAACAGTTGGAAACAAAAAAAAAGTCGCACGGCGCCAGATCTGAGCTATACGGAGGATGAGTTACCAATTGAACTCCCGAATCTTTCAAAAAATCCAATGTTCTGGCAGCAGTGTGGGAGGATGCGTTGTCATGATGGACTAAGATGTTACGCAAACCGGTTCATTGGTGACCTGTCTGCAATTTTCCAAACATCTGTGGTAAAGCCACTTCGAACTACCATTCAGAATTAACAGTTCTGCCATCTTCAAGTGGAATAACAGCAACAGGACCACTTCGGCGGAAAAAACAACAATCATTTTCCTATTGACGCTTCTGCCACGAATTACTTTTGTGGGCAAGTCTTCATCTTCGATTGCCCAAACACTAGACTGCTGTTTAGTTTCAGGGTTGTAACTGTATACCCAAGATTCGTCACCTGTTACAATGTATGCCACTTGCTTGGAAACTCCTCCGTCAAATTTTTGCAACATAAATTTACACCAGTCTACTCGATCCTGTTTTTGACTTTCTGAGAGCAAATGCGGTATCCAACGGTTTGCTAGCTTTCTTACCCCAAGATGTTTATGCAAATTGGTATTCACCGCCGAGGATCCAATCTTCACTTCCTCCTGAATCTCCCTATAAGTAATATTTCGATTGGACTGAATCAGGTTTGCCACACGATCAACATTTTCTGAACAGGCAGCTTCTGCAGGTCTTCCAGGTCTTGCTTCGTCTTCTAGCAACTCTCGCCCTTGTCGAAATTCGCGGAACCAATGACTAACAGCGGATAATGAAGAGGCAGCAACGCCAAAAGCTGCTATCAAATTTTATTGGCTTTGCTGGTATCCTGTCTTTTATAGTTATAGAAAATCATAGCTCTAACGGCAGTTCGCAGAACGCTCATTTTAACTGAATTAAAAATGCACAACTACTTAACTTACAAAGTTAACTACGTTTCACAAGAAAATTGGAACGTTCGACAATTGTGGGTAACGAATGTCAACTAATGCGACATTCAATTGTTGCAATTGTTTTTAGCCAATTGAGCTTCCTTGGCCTGCTACTAACTATTAAGAGAGCATCCCTCGTAACTTGTTAGAACCTTGTGTTTTTAGGTGTCTTTCTCTAGTAGCTGTCTGACGTCTGTCTCAATTGACCAAATCTGTGACAGCTGTGGTTAACTCTAGTATAATTGTTAGTTTTATACGATCCATGCATTTTAACAAAAGAAGATGTACTTTCTTTTTCAACATTATTTTTCCATGTCACGAATTTGTTTAAAATGCTTTATTCAATTTTGCCTTATAAACACTCGTTTATTTACGTCAAATCACACCATTAAAGCAGTTGTTTATTTTGTTTATTGAAGCAGGGCATTAAAATTTTAATCCGCTATTTTAACATTATTAGATACAATATTTTTTACAAATTGCATAAAATTACAATCAAAATTAGGTTATGTATATCTTCTATCGGTGTTTGAAAAAATAAAAATATTGCAGTTTTGTACGCTCCCGCATTCAAAGTTCACACTTCCATAGCTGGGTGTTACAACTGGACTTGCACTAGGGGCAACACATGATTTAGGTTCAATAGTTAGGTTAACAGTAAGCAGGGTTAAAATAGAGCTTCTTTCGTCAGTCGTGCTGGTACTACTTGCGCTAGATGCAGATGATTTCAATTCCATCTTTGATTTAGCAGGGAGCAGGATTGATGTAGAGCTTGCTCCGAAAATCTTTTCACAGGTTTGGATCTTCTTTTCGACGGAATCCACGATTAATTCTCAGCCACTGTACTCGAGGACCACCCACCATGTCTCTTAAGCTCCAAGAGGTCCGCGCCACCATCCACCAGAAGTGAAGCGAAGGTACGCCGGAAGGCATGGCCAGTAAATAATTCCGGTTCTGAAATACCCAGAAACGTCGCAATAACACTAGGGATTTTTCAAATTTTATTTTCTCCGACGGGTTGAACCGTGCATTTTCCATTCTAATAATTTATAAAAAGTCGCCTGTGCGACCTGTGCACCACTTTTGCTGGTCGTAGCTTCATATACTTTCTATAGACGTCTAGGGCATTTATAGCTGTCTCATTGATGATTCTAAATGTTCGGGGTGTATTGGTCTTCGTATCTGGTAATGTAACAACTAGAACACTGCCTCTGTCGTCCACGTCGTCCATTTTCATTTTGACCAGTTCTCTAATACGACAACCGCCAGCAATACCCATAATAAGTATAGTCTGCCATGTAATTTTACAATTACAAGGAAGAAAAGAGATCAATAATGCTAACTTTTGCAAGTAAATACTTCTCGTCCGGTGAAGTACGAATAAACCTCAAAATTTCGTCGAGGCTAAGAACTTTCGACTTCTTGGGCTTAAAGCCCCTTGCGTTTCGCTTTAGAAGGGCTTTCACTTTCGGAAACCTACATTAAAAATAGATAAACAGGTATTATGTCGATTCTATACACAATATTCCCACTCACCTTCCAATGTCAATATTCTCAAATGCCATCAGGCAGGCTTTTAGCATAGAGCAATAACTCCATACCGACGATGGTTTGTTTTATTGTCTTAGATTGCTCCGAAATATAATTTATGATCACCCATTCCGTAACTCCATCTGCTTTTTTCTTCATTCGCCAGTCGCAAAATTTCTGGTTCACTTTCTTGTACAAACCCTTCGATTTTCGAGGAAGCAGTTGTTCCATTATAGCATCGTCATCATCCAAAGCCTCTCCCGGATCAGAAAAAACGTCATAATTCATTTCTTTGCACAAATTATCCATTTCTTTTTGCAGAAAACACTTCTACGCACGGTAGAATAGTTGTTTTTCAATTTGTTTATAAAAAACCTCGTTGTTGCCATGGTCGCGCTACAGGAGTCGTGATAACCATAACATTCGCAAATGTATTTGATGACTTAATTCAGTAATTTTATTTTCAAAATTGGAGGGTTTATATGGCAAAATTGAATAAAATGTTGTATTACACTCTCGTTTAAAATGAATGTTTGGTTCGCAGTCATTAATGCGCTCGCTCCTTCGTCGCTCGCGCTATTAAACTGACAGCTCATTAAACATTCATTTTAAGCGCTTGTATAATAAATAACTATTATCATATTGTTTTTACAATTATCTTCATGAGGACACAAGGTGCATTTTAATGAAATTTTCTCTCTAATTGGCATAGCAGCAAACTCATTTTCATCATCTAAAAAATTATATTACGTATAATAATCAGTGTTTCATTTTATGATGACTTAGTTGCATAGTTATGGTTCAATTTACCAGAATGTTTCAGCTTCAGATGAATTTTGAGGTTAGATTTGTTTAGAAATCCTTTTTTGCAATCATTGCACGTAAATATAGATGTATTAGTATATTATGGGACAAGTGGTTGAAATAAAATTTCAACGTTCAGAGTGGTAGTAACTCCAGAAGTTTTTTCATGCCTAGACATGCAAAGAGGGTGTTTCTAGCCGATTTAGACGAATGCAAAATCAGTGTTTCTGGACGGAGGCTTAAAAATATAATTTTTTCGTAAGGGGCTGGCTGCATCTGCCAAAAATTTCGGAAAAACTAAAATAACTCAAAAATGGCGCACTCTCGAGAAACATGTCTTATATGAAATTATACGTAAGGGGCCATAATTATATACGGATGGGGCCACAATTATATATAACAGCAATGAGATAACATGAATAACAAAATAAAATATTTGAGTAAGAAAGAGATGGCCATACGAAAAAGTTATTTTAGTAGGCATGTTTAGTTGACAAATGTCATAATTAAATTAAGCTCAAGCCTTCTCGAATATTTGCTACTATGTTTATCTCTTTCTTACTCAAGCAATACGAGTTATTTTCTTGTTCATGTTATCTCATTGCTGTTATATATAATTGTGGCCCCATCGGTATAACAGCAATAAGATAACATGAATAACAAAATAGAATGCTTGAGTAAGAAAGAGATGACCATACGATAATGGCTATTTTTGTATCTAGAATGCGAAATGCTACTTTTGCGTTCAAGAATGGAAGTTATTTTGCCGAGCTTTAGCGAGGCAAAATACCCAATCGAGAACGCAAAAGCATTTCGCATTCGAGATGCAAACAATGAGTTTTCGAAAACTGCAATAAAACTAGTATGAGAATAAAAAAAAATTCAATAAGGTAACTGTCAACGTTAATTGACAATTTTATATTTCATAAACAATTAGTTTATATTTGAACCACGGCCTGCTGAATTGTTTGGCAAAGGTCAAAGTGACGTATAAATTTAACTGATATCGGCACCTTCAATTTACATGTAGTACAACATAAATTAGTCATGTTTATAATAGTTATTAGTATCTATTGAAATTTTAAATTACTTAATAAAAAACTAATGTTAATTAATAAAATCACAAATAAGTTCGAAAAAATGACCAATTTTTTGACATTTCTTTTATGTTCTAGAACGCTAAAGAATTTTGCATTCTAGAACATAAAAGTACTTCGCAGTTAAGTGACAAAAAAGAATCACTTTGCTTACTGAGAATTTAACAAAAATGTAAACATTTGATGACAGTTTTCGAAAAAAATATTTTAGTAGGCATGTTTAGTTGACTTATGTCATGATTAAAATAAGCGTCATGCCTTCTCGAGTATTTACTACTATGTTTATCTCTTTCTTACTCAAGCAATACGTGTTATTTTCTTGTTCATGTTATCTCATTGCTGTTATACAGAGAGATTTTCTTTACTACGAACACGGCAGACGATATGTCGAATTTACAAATGCCGAGAATTTGACGTTGGCAGTTCGCGTATTTTGTCAGTAGCTAATATCTGCTGTCATTTCTATCTTAAAATCGATAACTACAAAGCAACGGAACCGAGTAAATTGTAAAATGGTATTATCAGGGTCCAACAGTCCGGGAAATTCAAATTTTTTTCACAGCATTTGGAAATAGGCGTTCTTCATCTTTATCACTGTTAAATGCAGTTATTTCAATTTTGGAAACTTTGGATGTGTTTCTCCCCAAAAAGCACAAAAGGTCTAACGTTACCAACGAAGATGGGGATTTAAAAGAGGTTTGTATTGCCGCTAATGACTATCCAGATTATTCATTTAAATAAATTGCAAAACTAGTAGATTTAGCTGGGATATTCTCCCGATGGTAATTTCAGAGGTATGGAATTTTGTTAAACTGTGACAGAAATGCCGAAAACTTCCTCTGAAAAGTCGTTTTCACTACAACTAACGATTTGAAGAACTGCGTTTAGAAATTAAAGGGGTAGTTCAGAGTACTAGCACTAATACGTTGGCTAATGTGGGGAGAAGTTTCTATGATCGTTTAGGTTATTGTTTAGAGCAACACGAGCTAATTTAAACTTCTTGAATTTTGTTGTTTGAAATAAAAATAGTTTTACTTTTGTTTACATCTTTCTGTTACTATGAGTTAGTTTGTTCGGAAGAAATTATTTCTTTCTTCCGAATGCGTTTTAATTTGTGAACTACCTTTTTTTACTTCACTGTTAATCTCTAAAAATCCTGTTTTTTAACTCTGATTTTATTTATCACCTGAATTAATCACAGAATAACACAGTACCTCATACATTCTATCTGTGATATAATTAATTAACAAAAATTACACTAGGCGTGGATGCTTCGTCTGCGTTGAACAATTATTTAAACAATAAACGCAGACGACCCGTGAATTAATATCAGAGTACCTTAGACCGACTGTTCATCGGTCTTGGCGTCTTTTTAGGCAATCGTAAATTCGCCTTGATTTACTCGTGTTCGCAGCTCATGAATTTTCACTGTATACAATTGTGGCCCGCCCCATCGGTATTAAAATTCAGTCTACTCCCAAAAATTTAATAAAAATTGGGACATTCCATTTAAAATAACAAAGTTGGGGTCTATTTCCGATATTACCGGAAGTTGTAGAAAACTGAAAATATTTTAGTTGAAACGAGCACTCTTTGGAGAAGCATACAAGTTTTCAGAAAACTAGTCCTAATAATTCCCCATATACATATTGACTCCGCTCATCGTGAAAGATCCTGTACATTTAGGGCCGGTTGCAGAAAGCAATGTTAAGTCTGGTGTTAGCTAACGCGACGTCAAAGTGAACAAAAACGAATCAAATCTCAAATGTTTATGGGAACTCATACATTAGTAAACAAAATTTGATGCGATTTTGTTCACTTTGACGCGACATTAGCTAACACCAGACTTTTAGCCTTTATCTTTATATTCTTTATTACCCAACTTTCGTCGGGCATACCAAAAACGTCTCTGCAACCTTTAGTCACAAAGCAACCACTAATAGAGGAGTTTCTTAAATGTACCTGTCAAATAATTGTTAGGGACTGGCCCACCCATCGGAGGGCGCTAGTGTCGCCACTCGACAAGGTTGTGAACCAAACTATAATGAATGATGGGTCGGTATGTGAAGAAGTGTTGTTTCAAATTGTGCCGATTCAGTGTAGGAGACACAAATTTCCCAAAGGCCTAAAAAAACCTACTAATAAAAACGTTTTCTGAATGCATCTGTCAAATCAAATAATTGTTAGAGATTGGCCCACCCGTCAGGAGGCGCTGGTGTCACCTGTCCGCAAGGTTGGTAAAACTGAAAGCGTGTTTAGGAGGTTGCCTCAAGATTCGAAAAAATTAAATTCGCGGGGGGGGGGGGGGGAAGTAACTCGTGACGTCATTAGAGACTACATATTATTTCTAACCTAACTTATTGAGATTGCGTTTACGTGTGTTATGCAGAGGAAATAATGCCGACAGCTTGATGTAAGCAGTGAAAACAGCTTATAGCCTTCCTAATAAGCTTTTTCGAGCAACAACGCGACAATGGAGGGCCCTTGATTGCTTTAGCTCAGGGCTGTCCAACTTCAAGGGGCCCAAGGGCCACTGTAAAAAATTTGAAGGTTGTGAGGGCCGCATCATAAAATGTGTCGTATGCGACTTTGTGAGTGATTTGTAATAAATATAAAACGTGTATATTTCAATACTAATTTTTATTTACTCAAGAAGCTTAGGTTACATTACAAAAAGCATTGAAACAAAAAAGAGATATACAGGGTGTTCCCTGAAGTAACCGACAAACTTACACCATATGTTCTAGAAGTGATTTTAAACAAAAAAATTTATATTCACTTTAGGTTAATTCCTTTCCGTTCTTGAGATACCGACAAAAGAAAAAATACATCAATTAATGTAAATTTACGTATAGAGATGTGACGTTTCACCTCCTTACTAAGGGCGTCAAAGATTTACCCCTCGGGTTAAGCTCAAATCGGAGAAATACGTTCACTCAAATATATATTCGATTAGGTAAAACACCAGATAATTACCAAAACAAATATAATGTTTTTAGCTAGTTACAATAATTAATTAAAAGTAACTCTAAGTTGCACATTAATTAAAATTAACATGTTCTTCTGGAATGGTGTCTGAGTTCGTGGGTCGAGCTGCAACCCAATGCACCGGCTAGTGTTGCGGGTCCCTATTGGTAGTCTGCTGGTACGCACGCCGATTCTTCGGGAAATGGGCTGAGTAGGTCTTTTGTTCCTGCAAACTTGACCTTCCACTCAGCAGTGATTTTAAGCTGTAATTTTCCGGTGAATTTAGCGATTTTAAGGGTTACCTGGGGCGGGCGTTAGTGCCTAAATCCAGGTGCAGAGGTTGCTGGTACCTTACGACGGCTAGGCGTCGTTCTTGAAGCGAACGCGATGTCAAATCCTGCAGAAGGAATTTTTTTGCCTTGAGCCGGAAAATGATGTTGACATTTCCCCGGTAGGGAATTTGCGGGCTTCGAAATCGAACGTCGAAGTCCAGAAATTCGCCTTTTAATGACCAACAAGGTGCCCTGTAGGTGAGTTTATGAAGAGCGGCTACAGAACTCTAGCCGCTCACAAGTGGGGTAGAGGCTGCGATTCCTACAGGTTACAGGTTTAATTCTTAGTAAAATAAGGTTATAAGGAGTATTTCACCTCTCGGGGGGCCGGGATTTGCGTTTAAAAATTAGGCGGTCAGAAATGGCTTTTAAGCAGTTATCCCTGCAAGACAGTACAGCGTATTAAGACAGAGTTAAAGCCTCAGGGATTCGATTTCTCAAGAGAGTTTAACAATCAAGGTAAAATCGAATTCTAGCGGTCTTGCTCTTGTGGAAAATTTAAACTTCTCGGGCTGACCGTACAACACGTCATCTCCCTTGAAGCCTGGTCTGGTAAGGGTTGGAGGCCTACTCCGTTAGACAGTTCAGCGTGTCAGACCGGAGAGCCCAGGTAGAAAAGGAGAGGACAGGATCAGGACTGGTGGACTCAAGAGGAATTTAATCCGCGGGCCGCAAAAATATCCTGGCGGGCCACATGTTGGACAGCCCTGCTTTAGCTGTTGTACAAGAGGTTAGTTACATTGTGGAATAAATGTATAATTATTGTATTATTACATTATAGTGTTTTATTTATTATAGAGAGTTGCAAATGCCTTGCAAGTATGTATACCAACCGTTAGTTCGGTTTCACAGACGGTAAAATCAAATGAACATATCAAAAGCGCGAAGCAGAAAAAGCAGAGAACTCAGCCCGTAGTGGACATTGACGATTTCGATGAAGTAGCCATAAGAAATGTGGTTTATGAAATGTACCAAAACAGTAAGTGAATCATTTACTCGCTATTGCTGAACATTACAAGGATATTTTTTTGTTAGAACAAGATATTACTCGGACATCTGTATTGCGAATTTTAAAGGAAAGAGATATTTACAAGGGAGGAATATCTTCGTTAGAAAAGGTCCTGAAAGATGTAGGATTCCGCTGGAAAAAGGATGATCCACGCAGAGGGCTTATGGAGGTGGATCACATTGCTTTCCGCAGAGTGGTGTCTTTAAGGAAGTACATTAAAAATCTGCAGCAGGAAAAGACCGTCACAATTTGTATACTTACACGAAACCTGGATTTTCGAAAATGGCACTGTTTGAGGAGCCATCAATTATTGTTAATGGATAACGCAAGTTATCATAGCACGATAAAACGCCCAATGCTAGTTTGAAAAAACAAGATACATATTATTGATTGGTTAGCAAGTCGGTCAGTGAATATTGAGGGGAATGTATTAAAAATGGAATTATTGCAGTTGGTTGTACAGTAAGTATATTAAGTGAATTTTGTGTGCTAAAGTACTAATTATTTTTTTTCAGACAAACCTCCAAAAACCTATGTCGCAGACCACCTTGCTGAACAGTATGGACATACTGTGGTCCGACTTCCTCCCTACCATTGTATTTTCAACCCCACTGAAGATGTTTGGGGAATCGCCAAAACTTATTATAATAAGCATATAGGTGAAGATGGGTACGGTGTAGAAAAAACCATAAATATGTGGCAAAAAGCGTTATGTAACAGCTGAAACATGGTCAAATTGTGTTGCACAGGCAGAGGGCATTATACAGAAGTGGGCGGACAGGGAAGTGGGTTTTGACGTAGAAGACATTACTCCAATAATACAAGTCAACGATGAAGAATCTGATGACACTTGTGATAGTGATTAATTATATTGTAGATAGTTTGCTGAGTTATAGTGTATTTAAATAAATGTACATTTTTAGTAAGTTTTGTTAATGTTCGTTTTAAGTTATCTTAATAAATTCATAAATGAAGTTATTTAAGTAATGAACAAACATTCGTCATTTTTATAACTGATAGCAACGTGTAATTTTACATTAAGCTAGTGAATCACCCAAGCTACGCTTCGGTGGGAAAGGGTGTTACACGTTACAATAAAAAACACATACAACCTTACCAATTATATATACAAAAATGTTGATAGATGAACATTGAGTATTTGTGATTTAAAATTATACGATTTAATTAATTTCATTTTACTTTAATTTTTCGTACTTTTTTTAAATTAAAACCGGCCTTTGATCTAATTAGCAAAATTTTAAACTATCATACAATTTAATCGGTCCAGTATCTTCGAAGGAGATAGCAAATAAAGATACATACAAAAAAAGAGACCACCGATTTTGTGGTGTAGATAACCCAAAAATTAAAGTATTTAAAGTAAAATGAAAGCACAATATTAAGTTATAATCTATTTCATTTTATTTCCAGCGTGATATTTCTTGAATTTAGAATTTTTCTGCTCACTATATTTATAATTTAAAAACTTCATTCTAATAAATATCCGCTGTTTAACAAACATTTTCAGTATAATATCGACATCATAATATTTAATTTTGAGTTTATTAATAAGTTTTTTTGTAATTTTCTTTGGGTTACTTAAACCGGAAGACATAATTTTTAAATTCCTCATCCAAATTTTTAATCAGGGCAAAAAACTCATTAGAAGGTTGAATTAATCCACCATAGGACAAATGTACTACCCATGGTGGTACTACCAAATTATCTACTTGTTTTTCTTGTAAACTATAAGTGTGATTGCCATGATGAGGGAGACTAGTTTGAAGTTTTTTGGCTATCCATACTGCTAAATATTGGAGACAGTCTTTTTCTAAATAATCGCTTAGACCGACGTCATGGGGTTTCTTGCCTTCCATGTTTTCAAACGTATCTGATAAGCTTGAAGTTGATGAATCTTCAGCAGGAATCTCAGCGCCAGACTCTCTTATAACTTCACCAAGAACATAAATATCAGAACAACGATTGGTATTTGAATTAATTTGTAGGTTGGTAGATTTTCCCAATATAATTAATCGCAGCCGTTGTAGAGCATGCGTGGGTGTAGGATGATCGTTTAAACCACCTTGTGTTCTCAATTGGCCAAATAGATTTTCTAGCGAATCTTGGTTTAATCTGTGCGTTAATATGTAAGCTATACCATATAGTTCATGTAAATCTTTATATAAATGTTTTACCGAATTGATAGATAACAAGATTCCTTTTTGAAATGTTTGAATGACCCTTTTTCTCTTGAAAATGACTGTGCTATCCAAATTATACATTTGATCTAAGATGGCATTTTGAGCATCAATATTTTTACCATATGCAGATTTAATAATTAGGTCGTGATCGGGTGTATACGAGTTCATGATGTCATACCATGAGTTAACAAGCTCTATAAAATTGGAAACTTCAATTGCTGCATTATTATCGGGATAGTAATGTCTTAACGCTATTGCTGTTGTATGACTCAGTAATTCTGCTGCCATACGAACATTCTGTCTTTTAGGGCTTTCGACAGTTAAATTATTTATTGTTAGTTTAAAGCAGCTACTGATTTCTTGTTTGTTTGATGATATTAACTGATGTAATGTATCCTTATTAATAACACAATTCTTATGTACAAATTCTAAATCTAAATACCAATTCCTAATTAACTTGAGAAGATGTGGGGCATCAGCAAAGAAGTAAATATTTGAACCAGTCAATTGATGTGTAATAAATGGGTTTTCATATGTAACATTTAAATCAAGCCACAGTGAAATATTTGTTGATCTGCAATCACTTACACATTCAATAACTTTAAAACCTATGTGGTGCAGCGCATTTATAACATTATGTAGGATTTCTGGAGTCATCCTTTGATCAAAGTCGGCAAAAACAGGAGTTTTCCATTTTCCAATTAAACCTTGAGCATTTACAATTTGCAGTTGTGAATGAGGTTCAATTACCCGGTCATTTTTGACATATTCCTACGATTCAGCAACCTTCATCTCATCATATTGAAGAACTACTAACTTGTCTATTTCTGACATAGTTATTTCTGCAATTTTTAGGAACTGGAAAACAGTTTTCAGTAAACCCTGCTGCATGTCCATTTTAGAAGCCCAACGTTGCAATGTTGAAATTCCTGTATTAATAAAAAAAACTATTAGGTAATTAGGTATGGTATTTTATCATTTTATTGATATGTTATAACATAATGGATCATCAATTAACCTGGTAATGGATAATTCAAGAATTCTCTTAGATATATGTAACTCACCTTGCTCAAATATCTCAAAGTAAAAGCTTGAGTAATATCCTGTGTTGTCCATTTTATATTTCTAGAACCTTTAATTTTTCGTAATTGAGAAGGCGTAAACATTTTTGGAAAGATACTAGCACATTTGCAACTCTTTGCGACATTAATTGTCTTTTTACAGCTCATTCTTAATAAATTTATTTTTTCTTGCATATTTTGTATTTTCCTATCCTTTTTTGCTGCGTTGATAAATTAGTGAAACAACCAGACACTGCACAAGTCACAGGCATTGTAAAGTTTATCAACAGTTATTTGACATTACGATTTTAAATTTCGCGCGGTTCGTATGACGTCATGAGTTACTTTTTGCGGGGGAAAATAATCAAACAATGGGTTTAAATGGGAACGAGGCAACCTCCTAAACACGCTTTCAGTTTTACCAACCTTGCCTGTCCGCTTTTTGAAAAGTGCGTAAATAGTAAACTCATACGTCAAACTGACACCGACAAATCATTTAAAATGCGTGAAAAGCAATTTGAACCAAAGTATATTGTTACAATTGAGCACGACTATTGTAAGATTGACAATACTTATTAAACAATATTGCTATTTGAATTACTTAAAATATATTTGTTATTCGCAAATATTTTGTTTGAATTTTCCATAATTATTGTAAACTTTAGAACCATATTCCGAATTATGCGGTTCAAAACTTTAAAATCGAGATTCTGATGAAGGCAAATTATGTATATGCAAAATTTGTATTGGTGTTGACGGCATATCCTTGATTAATCCAAATATCGGAGTAATGGCGTATTTAAATTTTGCCGCTTTGCTAGAATAGTTTCTGGCCCACCCATTGTAGGGCGCTGAAACTTTTATACAAGCTTACTATGGGAGAAATCGCTCTATTAGTGGTTGCTTTGTGCCTTTAGTAAAAAGCGAAAGACTTATTCGCTCTAAAAAGAGACGAGCACACACAAAGCAGTTGCACACAAAATTTTGTATGCCACATGGCCGTGAACTATCTTTTTTTTATTCGAATGATTATTTGGCTCGGCCTGCGCCTCGCCAAATAATATTCATTCTCATAAAAAAAAGTCCTAGTTCACGGCCTTGTAACATAAATAACTATTAAGTAATTCAAATAGCAATATTGTTTAATAAGTATTGTCAAATCTTACAATAGTCGTCGTGCTCAGGAACGGCTAAAGTTAGGACGACGTACCAACGTTGCCAGTTCGTGCACTGATGGATAAAGCGGGAAACTTAAACTTTCAAACTAATAGTGCCATTTACACGCACGCTTTTTCGTACAGGTTTGGAGCGGACGCGTCAAACCCGAGTGCAAAGAGCGCGCATGTAAATGCACCAAAACTGTACAGGCAAAGAATGTGTTGTAACAGGAACGCCAATATCGCACTCCAGGCTCTTGCAATATAAAAATTCTTTCTGCAAAATGGTTCAACCAAGCGCTAACCCAAAACTTTTAGAATTTCTAAAATTCCACACGCCACATCAATATACTTGACGAAATCGCATTTACACTAAAAGTTTTGGATTGTACGCTCTAAAACTGCAGATCAGTGTGCACGCCTGGAGTGTTACGATTTAGGTAACAACGCGATTGGCGCGTGCATTATTTGCCCGCGCTCCGGCGTGCACGTTTGGAGTTCGCTCCAAACCTTCGCGATGGGAGTGTACAATCGTCCACAGAACTAATGTCACCCCGAACGCCAGCTTGGCTATTTCGATAGGCAACACATTTAACGTCACTTGACCGAATGTTTTCTAGAGGATAGTACACACAAAGCGTGTCACCGGAAAGCAATTAGGCAGAGAGAAAGTAGACATTTTAGAAGCAAATCCTTCCTTTTAATATTTCGGTGGGAATCACACGGGGTTACAGTTTATTTGTATTAAGCAGATTTTATTTCACTGCTGTTGTTAATATTATTTGTTATTTATAAAATGTAGAAACAAGACATGAAGTCATTGTGGTTGAATATAAACTTTAACAGATATTGATTAATGAAATTGTTGAAGAGTTTAAAGATTTTCGTTTATTGTTAAACGTTTTAAGTGATTGAGGAATCACCATCGCTACCATCTTCCCGAAGTTTAATTTAAAATTAAAATAGCTTTTTCTACCGCTAAAGGCACAACACTGGAAACCTAGATTTGACAAACAAATATTTATCTTGTTTTCACAATTTGAAACACAATTTAGTAGAAACTTGAAAAATAAGAAATAATTTAAATTGTTCTACTTGAGAAACGTGAAAATTTTTGCGAAACTGAAAGATTAATTAAAAGGTTTTAAAATTTAAACATATACAGTGGAACTTCTATTTACGAAGTCCCCAAATTCAAGAAGAAAATCATTAAAAGGAAATTTCGTAAAACAGAAAACCATTTAAAATAGCCTAATAAATGCAACTTCCGAAACGTCTTGTGAAAAACAACCTAGACTGTGGAAAAAGTCCGATAAAACAAATCATAATAGACCACTGCCAAAAATTATATCATTCAGAGAGCAACTGCAACTGGTTGTTTTCCAAACAGCATTTTATATATATTTATGAATGTGAGCAATTTATTCTATATTTTTATCTACTCTAGTGGGGTAACTAACTCATTACGTCACTAATTTGACACTATTTCCGTTAAGTAATGAAGCTCATTACACCACTCAGTTATGTAATGCCTTCATTACCTAACTGAGTGGTGTAATCGCTTCATTACCTAACTAAAATAGTGTCAAATGAATGACGTAATGGCATTTGCCCACTAAAATATTTTTAAAAATGACAGATCTGACATTTCTCTTAATGCACTTTTCTTAATTTTAGGCAGTTGTAGATAAAAATTTGTACAATGCATGTGTGATAATGCATTATTAATATACTTGTGTGCTTACAGAATTCGTGCTACGCACTCGTTTGTAACTTACACACACGTATATTAATGATGCTCTTATCCCACTTGTATAGTAAATAACTATTACAAGACTAGTCCTTAAAATGTATTTCCTTTAATTTCATCAAAAATTTGTTCATATTTTACTTACCATAAATGGAATTTTAATTCGTAAAATAGAGCAAAAATCATATGGTCATATGGAACGGGGATTATCTGTAAAAATCGTTAAACAGAGAACTTCGTAAAAATTCAGGACCTTAAAGGTTATTCAAAAATCTGGTGTGATACACGCACGCAACTTCCTTTTACAGTGATCTTATAATTAGCCAAAAATTTGATTTTTAATTTTTAAGTATGTATTTGTCAACATTTTTCAAAATTTACGAATTCTACAGAAACCGTACAAAATAGAGCGTTAGTTCAAGAGACAAATTTTCTCTAAAATTGTAAGCAGAATTCAAAAATGTAATAATATACCGGGTGTTCTATTTAAAATAGGAGTTAGTAAAAAAAGAAAAAACAAACAAATGAAACCCATTTTAGAGGTATTCAACTGGGAAATCAACTATCTCACGTCAATACACATTAAAAATGTAATAAAAATGTAAAGTTTCAAAAAAAACCTTTGGGGCCGTTTTTGAAAAAGTAAACACCATACTTCCAGTTATGAGATTTTCTTCAAAAGCTTGCCGTCGCGTCGCGTCTAGATAGTACACAAAACTTATATATGATGTTTCAACGCCATACCTCTTTTCGTTTTTGAGATATTCTGTTCACTGACAGACCAATGAACAAAAACATGTTTTTTGGGTTCAGGGGACTCTAAAACGTGAAGATCTGTTGAAAACTCAATTTCGAATTTTTGGTGTAGATCAAATACTTCCTTGATTGTGCAAGGAAGTAAAAATCAACAAAAAATAAAAATTACTAGAGTAGGTAACCTAAAAACTTATAGAACGGCTTAGAAGTGTTTTTAAATTTTTGTTATTTTAAAAATATCATCCAGCAAAGGTAAAAAACAGTTTTAAAAAATGTAGAAATTCTTTTGCTACCGTCTTGCCTTATTGGTAATTTTATAATTAAACTTAATTTTCCAACCTTACGCTAGGCATGTTTACACTATTATCCAAAGCGTGCACAAATTTGTGAGAGATTAGTTGACGCGAAGGGTCGGAGGTTACAAGAATGTATTGATAATAATGGGTACTACACGAAATATTAATCATTTGAACTTTATTGGTTAGGGCTGTTAACCAATAACCCTCGACTATTACATTACTAGCTGTAATAATTGTAAACAATGCAATAAATTGCTTTTATCTTCTGAAGTTTCTTTCATGTTTTTGGAGTAACTTATGTTGTCTGGTTTTATTATTAATTATGGCGTTAAAGGCTTTTCCTTATCTTCTACAATTTGCTTGTATTTTTTTTAAGTTCTTTTGAAAATTACATCAAGTGACTACCGTATGGCTGTGTACTCCTGAAATAAAGTATAGCAGCTTAAAGTAATACCAAGTAGGTGTAATTCTAGATACCTTAAAATTGCACAAAATAGGTAACGTTAAAAATCACTCTTGGACCTTTCAGTTACTTTTTTAAATCATTCCTGAGGTAGAACAACAAATTATTTTGCCAGTTTGCAGTAAATTGTGAAAACAAGATAAATAGTTGTTTGTCAAATCTAGGTTTCCAATGTTGAGCTTTTAGCGGTAGAAAAATCTATTTTGACTTTAATTTTTAATAGCATAATAACTTAAATTGTAGCCTTACACCGAAAGGTAAAAAGGTTTTGGATTAAGTAAGTAAGTAAGTATAAATTAAATTGTTATCATTTGTATTAAACTTCGGAAAGATGGTAGCGATGGTGATTCCTTAATTACTTAGAACGTTTAACAATAAACGAAAATCTCTAAACTCTTCAACAATTCCATTTCATCATACAAATAACAAATAATATTAACAGCAGTGAAATAAAACCTGCTTAATACAAATAAACTGTAACGCCGTGTAGTTCACCACCGAAATATTAAAAGGAAGGATTTGCTTCTAAAATGTCTACTTTCTCTCTGCCTAATTGCTTTCCGGTGACACGCTTTGTGTGTACTACCCTCTAGGAAACATTCGGTCAAGTGACGTTAAATGTGTTGCCTATCGAAATAGCCAAGCTGGCGTTCGGGGTGACATTAGTTCTGTGGACGATTGTACGTGTAAATGGCACTAATATGTATCAAATTACAATGATACGTATATTAACTCAAAAATTTACCGTAACAGCAATTGTTATGATTACGCATAAATTCTCTAAAATTTACTAAATTATATTTACTTTAATTTTCTTTTAGAGAAGCCAAATGCCAATATTCATTTGTTAAATTAATAAAAATCAGTTTATTTAAACATTTTACATTTTTTATAAACAAAAATTTAGATATAACATAATTATTAATTTAAATAATTATTAATGTAAATATTAAAAGATAATACAAAATATTGTTTTCCTAATTATTCACTTATATAAATGATCATTCCCAGGATCCTTTGATACAATTTCTGAATGCGTGCCATATAAAGTTTCTGTAATTATCCGAGTTTCTTCAATATTGGGTTTCCTACAGTTTCTGTTCTTATTTTGTTTACGTGTTGAATGAAAAGAGGCCTGTTTTTGAATTTTCTTATGAACTGGCTCTCCAGCATACTCTGTTTTCAAATCAAAGTTTTTTATTTCCATTTCACTAATGGATTCAGCACTTTTTATATTATCTAAAATTAGTTTTAATTGTTCGGTTGAATACTTTTTGGTTTTTATATTTTGAACCCAACTTAAAGCTTCAGAACTTATTTCTTGAAAATGTTGCTAAATTTTGAATAACATTGTTAACTTCATTACTACTATTTCCTGCTATTATATTTGTGCTACCAGGAGCTGAGTTTGGGTAATTAGATGCAATATAATGTATATGTTTACAGATTAAAGTTCTTATATTGAAATCCACACAAGTGCAGCTAAAGGAATGCAAACATATGGAGCAAATAGAGCATTTTATTGGGCAGCATACATTACCGTCGGAACGATCTTTTGTAATTAAATATGTGTTTTCACTAGAATCACATTTAATGGTATAAACTTTGTTGTCTTCTATTACGTTCTCAGTAAACTTGGTGAATATTGCTACACGATGTCTTGCATGGATATTTTTCACTAGTTCTGAAGTATCCTATTTTGTTAGTTTCATAATTCTTTCAAATTTTTTATTTTTTAAAAAATCCATCAAAACATGAAGTGTCTTGTCTAAACGTTTAACTTTTTTACTTTGTAAGTAATAATGTTTTAGTGTTTTATGCATACTCTCGAGATGCATGTTTGTATTAGCAATTGCTCCAACTCGAAAACAATAGGCCCTGTTTTTCAAAACAAGTTGCATAATAATTAATGAAATATTGACGAAACTTTAATGTTGATTCATTTTTCAGAATATCCAAAAATTTGAAATTTCTGCAGATCCAAAAGTGTCTGTAAATATTTTAAAGTTTTATAAACCTATTCCCTCTTCTCAGCATTATTAATTTTTGACAATCTGACATAAAAGTGTCAGTTTTTATAATGCCCACGTTATCTCTTATTTTCTAAAAAAAAACTTGAATGATATAAGAATTTTTCCTGTTAGAAAACATAAATGCTAAGGGCATCCCTTCATTAAACTCATCTACACTTAAAATGGTAGTGAGTTCAAATTCATAGTCAGTAAGCCCATGTCTGCTGTCAATGGCAATAAATAGAGTTCCAATTTTTTAAAAAAAGTGCTGAACCCATTAGTGAAATGGAAATAAAAAAACTTTGATTTGAAAACAGAGTATGGTGGATAGCCAGCTAATAAGATTAGATAACAGGCCTCTTCCTTCAACACGTAAACAAAATAGGAACAGAAACTGTAGCCGGAAACCCAAAATTGAAGAAGCTCGGCTAATTACAGAAAATTTACATGGCACGCATTCAGAAATTATATCTAAGGATCTTGGAAATGATCATATATATGAGTGAATAATTAGGAAAAAAATATTTTGTATTATCTTTTAATATTTACATTAATAATTATTTAAATTAATAATTATATTATATCTAAATTTTTGTTAATAAAAATAGCAAATGTATAAATAACCTGATTTTTATTAATTTAACAAATGAATATGTCATTTGGCTCTAAAAAAAAATTAAAGTAAAGATAATTTACTAAATTTTGTAGAATTTATACGTAATCATAACAGTTGCCGTTACGGTAAATTTTTGAGTTAATATACGTATCATTGTAATTTGAAACATATTAGTTTGAAAGTTTAAGTTTCCCGCTTTATCCAACAGTGCACGAACTGGCAACGTTGGTACGCCGTCCTAACTTTAGCCGTTCCTGTCGTGCTCAATTGCAAAAATTTACTTTGGTTCCAAAATGCTTTTCACGCATTTGAAATGATTTGTCGGTGTCAGTTTGACGTATGAGTTTACTATTTACGCACTTTTCAAAAAGCGGACAGTATAGCCCCTCTATTACAAATAGTAGCGACATCATGGGGCAAACCTGATGCAAACATGAAAATACAAAACGTTACTAAACGGTAAATTTCAGTGTAAACAGTGAAAAAATAACAGATCTGAATACCTGAAATCCTTTTCTGCCACTATTTTTACACTTATCGACACAACACCCTGGCATTTCCACGTCCTCGACTTCAATTTAGCCCCCGAAGAGAAAAATGAATAAAAACACGACAACTGTCAATGTCACATTTTAATTTAATTATGCAACTTCCTAGGCGATTTTTAAATATGCTAGGGACTTAAGGGATACCAACGTGATTTTGCCCCAGCGGCAACATCAATCGTTGTCGCTACTATATGTAAATATAGGGGCTATAGCGGACAGGTGACACCAGCGCCTCCTGACGGGTGGGCCAATCTCTAACAATTATTTGATTTGACAGATGCATTCAGAAAACGCTTCTATTACTAGGTTTTTCTATGCCGTTGGGAATTTTGTGTCTCCTACACTAAATCAACACAATTTGAAACAACACTTCTTCACATACCGACCCATCATTAATTATAGTTTGGTTTGTAATATCCGCCCCTGCTTATAGGGGTTGTAATATTTACGCTCGTCGGGTAGCTCAAAGTCGTAGGGGGTTCCCCTCAGATATATGATAATTTAGCATACAAAAACACCATCGGAATACATTTAAACAGTTTAATATATTTACCTACGATACATGTCAGTAATAGATATTTTCAAAGTTCATTTATACAAGAAATAACAATAAACCCGTGTGGACTGCTGGAGCTGATAACAGGCGTCCTTATCTGCACAGAGCGCCAGACGTTGCACGTGCGGTTGACAATGGTCCTTGCGAAGTAGCTGGAATCAAAACAGAATTAAACGGTCTGTCAATTTTACAATAAATCATATCACGGCTCTAGAGATTTTACTGATAGTGCAGGGGGTGAAGCCCGCCTCTAAATTCATTTAGGGATGTCCGGATACGGTTAAGCTAGAAAGGCCGCATTGAGTTAACAAATATGATTTTAATTTCAGAGTCCGAGCGCCGACCAAATATTGCCGCTTTTCCTCCAAAGCGGGCCGGGGAAATCTCGCGCTCTCGGACTATATTACGACTGGCAAATTTAAAGTACAACGACTGCTAACTTTGGGCACGGACGGTTTCAAATATGAATCAAATACAAGTCTAAAGCTTGAGTGCGGGCTGTTTTGATTACGTCTGGAGATTATAATGAATGCTAGTTTAAAGTTCAGGTGCGGATTATTTCAATGCTGAATTGAAATTAACAGGAATAGAAATTTACAGGTCGGATGCGGGTTATTTTAATTATGGCCGTATATTTCGTCTGGGGAGAATTGATGACATCTAGATATTTATTTTGACAAAGCCACTAGGTCAACCCACGTAAGACAGATGACATTCAGGCGGATTTTCACCACTGAGTCGAATTCTGTTTAGTGGTGACTGCGAGATGTTTCTCAAAATAATTCACTAGGTCAAATCTACTCTCGGGGAAGTTAACTACTTAATAAGTTGTTGACATCCAGGCGGATTTTCACCACTGGGTCGAAACAACTTATTATCTAGCTTGCTAAGTTCGGTCGGGGTCTCCTGAAGGGAGCTGGTGCTAGCAGGAAAATCTCTCTTGAATCGGACGAGGATTGGGGATCAGGGACTGGGGAAGTCGGTCTGGAAGGTCTCGGAGTCGGAAGGGAAAGTCTCGTGGAATCTCTGGGGAATCTCCTTTTATGGGCCCTAGAAAAGTTCTCAAGTGGGGATAGCAAGTGGGGGTAGCGGCGCACGACTTGACTCGGTACTTTCTTGTTATCTCTGGACGTGACGTCGGTCCCTGCGCGCTTATCATCACGGGCAAAATGTAACTTAAGATAACGCGAAACTGGGCGATGCGTAAATTAAACACATTTTTATTGTGTAATAATAATTTACGCGGAGGCTAGCGTTACAGGTTCACAACCTTGCCGAGTGGCCACACTAGCGCCCTGCGACGAGTGGGCCAGTCCCTAACAATGATTTGACCACGGCCTCCTGGATTAGTGCGAGACTGACGTCTCTACGCGGCCCGCCACATTTGCATAATTTTTGTGATTCTGAGGCCAACGTACTTTGGCGCCATCTGTTGGGTTTTTGATAAATTATCTGTAACGTAGGCGTGACTTTCTAGATTAATATTAATCCAGGAGGCCGTGGACGTATGCAACCAAAGGCACAAGTGCAACGTACTGTAGCGCCTCTACAAACCATAAAAACCGCCTTGAACTAAAAATGCGGCGGGCCGCGTAGAGACGTCAGTCTCGCACTAATCCAGGAGGCCGTGGATTTGACAGGTGTATTTATGGAACTTCTCTATTAGTGATTGCCATATATCTAATACTTACTATATTGCTAGCGGCTATGAGTGGGAAACTGGCCGATGAAGTGAGACACACAACCAACTCCTTCATGTATACGGTGAGCTGTGCGTAGAGGTGGGTCGTTCTTGAGTGAGTCGTTCACAATGAACGACTCGATTCAGTGAACGATTCGAGCCAATGACTCACTTCAGATTGAACGACTCAAACCTGAACGAGATCGAATGTCCGGCGGATGGGATTAACTCAATTCGAGTCGAGTCGGTCGCTCACTTCAGCTTCGCGATCACAACGTCTGCAATACTGTAAGTGCAAATTTTGCACATCTGCAACAAATGTACTCGAACGCGCATAATTCTCTGCAACAAGTTTCTCGACTACCTGCCTGAAAGGGTAGAAATCGGTGCTTCCGGGAATCTAAAATGAACGAACGATTCAAGTGAACGACCCAAATCCGAATGAACGAAGTGCCATTGAATCTGTAGGCGATATGCAACCAACACAACTCATCTGATTCAAGTCGTTCATATGAACGACTCCGATTGAACGGATCACTTTGCTGAGTCGATTCAAGTGATTCGAATCACTCGCGTGAGTCGAATCGCCCATCTCTAGCTGTGCGCAAGCGCGGCGGCGTCGTCCGCCCAATGGGGAAGTGGTCCCGCCCAATGGGGAAGTGGTCAAGTTTAAAATTCGCTTCTAAAGGCGGAGTTCGAATTCACATACATGCGCACGAGACGCGTTAAGGTGCGATTCCGCAGGCGACGGCAGACCGCAGACGGCAGCGGCAGACGGCCGACAGCATTTGCTGTCGGGCTTCAGTTGCAGTCGTATAGATTCCGTAGCCGGCTGCAGGCACTGCAGTTACGTCGCGGCATTACTAACTTGTGGTTGTGTCTTCAATATACAATTATGAATAATCAAATGCTGCAAGTTTTATTGCAAGAAGAAGAAGACGACGATGATTTATTATTGTATTATTATTTAAGCAGAAAACCTATACTGCCATTGTACTTAAATAGACTGGAAGAGGGCTCTTATGAAACTTTGATTAAAACACACTTGAATGATAGTGATGACATTTTCAGAAGTTATTGCCGTTTAAATAAAAATCAGTTTAATTTTGTAATCTCTTTAATTTATAATGGTCTTGCTCCAAAAACATTGCGGGACACAATATCGCCAGAAGAAAAATTATTCTTAACATTAAGGTAAGCGAATTAAAATTATATCTTAATAATAATAGTAGACAAGGTCATTATACTAATCTTTCAAAAATTCTGAGATTGAAGGAAATTCTCCATTTTCTTATTGATGTGTCAAATCATTTGCTTCCGAAACAATTGAACTAAACTCTGCATTATGTGCATATATCAAATCGGATGGTTCCGAATAACTGCTAATTGGAGAATAAACATTTAAAATTGTATACTGACTGTCATCAGAAACACTTGTCATAGCGCTACCAGCTCTTGAAGTAGACGGTGTTGAAGAGCTAGATATAGTACTGTTGTCTGCCGCCAGTATCTGGTACTTGGTGAGAACTTCAAAGATTTCTCCTTTTGCTTTTATTTGAAGTAATTTTGTTGGCAAGTTCTTTAAAACATGTTCAACATGATTAGCAAATGACTTGAACTCATCATCAGTTCGAGACATATTTTGCAATAGCGACTGTCGTGAATTTTCTCTCTCTCTCATATATGATAAAATATCATCTCTACTGCTTCGAGGACGTTTTTTAATTCTTATTTGTCCGTCAGCTGCGGTAGGAGGAGCAGGTATATTATTCGTGCTAGCATTCCCTTGCTGGATATTAGCTTCAGAATGTGTGGCAGCACTCCCTTGCTGGGTATTATTCTGTGCCGACTCTGCGGACTCTTCAGCCCTGTTTTGTGATGACACCGATTCATCATCTACGCTACCAATAGAAGACCTCTCCTGTGCGACGTTATCTAAGAAAGACAATAATCTATATAATTTCCATTTTGTGCGACTACTTTTTGGAGCTTCCGATCCAGTGGGAAGTTTACTTTTTCGTTTAAAACGCATATAACCATCGCGTATTGTCTTCCACTGCTTTTTACAGTTTTCACCTGCAATGTAAATATTAAATCTTAGTGAATTTTTTGTATACTAGCTGCTACCCTTGACTTCGTACCCGCGCTGTTCGTTATTTGTGTATTAAATAATGACTAATTATTTCCTGTCATCCCATCCCATCCCCGTCCCCGTCTCTTTTTCCGTCCCCGTCCCGTCCCGCCCCGTTTCCTCGCTGAACTGTCAAACGCGCGAAGGTTAAATAGTCGTTAAGTTTTCTGAAATTTTTCAATTTTCTGCGCAATTTTCTTAATTTTTCTTTCCGTAAGAACCTTCTACAAAGTATTAGAAAACTTTAAAAAAAAGATGAATGAAATCGGTAAAGTCGTTCTCAAGTTATGGCGTGACCAAGCGAAATAGGGAATCATTTATATATATAGACTATTCCCCTCAGATAATATAAACCAATCCCATTAATCAATTTTCAAAATTTAAACCAATCAGAGTCGAATACAGCGAATATTTTGCACTACTGCAATACCCGGGTATTTTCACAAGTGCAATATCGGGTATTTGCGGGAAGAACAGCAAGCCAGCTAGGTACACAAGCAATTTTAGAAAGAAATCTGAAAACTCTTTAAAAATGAATAGTGTGGTATACAAAGGAAGACATTTCTTCGAGGATTAGTCTTGCAATATTCCCCGCGTGCATTCTGTATAATTCTGTATAATAATATACAGAATGTACTAGGGATATAACTACTGACTATTTAATATGTAGTTATTTTGTTTCAGATTCATGGCAACAGGTGAAAGTTTTGCTTCCTTAGCATTTCACTATCGTATTTCAAGGTCATATATATCGAGAATAGTAAAACAAGTATTACATTTACTTCGACTAAAACTTGTTCCAATTTGTATGCCTCCTCCTACTAAAAACAATTTTCAAAGAATTGAAAGAGAATTTTGGGAAAAATGGAACATGCCAAATTGCGTCGGAAGCATCGATGGCAAGCATGTTCGTATAAAATCACCACAGCACAGTGGATCCCTTTTCTTCAACTATAAAGACTACTTCTCTATAGTGTTGTTAGCAATAGTTGATTCAAACTACAAATTTATTGCAATTGATGTGGGGTCATATGGAAAAGAAGGAGACAGCAATATATTTAAAAAGTCAGAAATGGGAAAGAAAATACAGAACCATACATTCAATTTTCCTGAACCAAAAAATTTACCGGGAACAAATGATATTTTACCACATTTCCTGATTGGAGACGAAGCTTTTGCTCTTGATACATTTATGATGAAGCCATATTCTCAAAGAATTGCAAGACATGACAATCAGAAAGATATTTTTAACTACAGGCTATGTCGTGCTCGGCGTGTAGTCGAAAACGCTTTCGGCTTATTATCTCAAGTTTTTAGAGTATTTTACATACCGATATCGATTTTGCCTGAAACTTGTGACGACTTAATAATGTCTGCCTGTTGCTTGCACAACATATTACGAGATGGTTATCTTGAAAACCAGCAGATTCCAAGATATCACCGCAATGAAGAAGAAATGCCATCTCATAATATGATCAGAATGGCGAGTACTATACTTGGCGCAGCGAACAAATAGAGTGGCTTATGCAACCCAAATAACATATTTCAAAGCTGACTGGATCAGTATTTGAATAATAATACTAAAGAATCAGAGATGGCGGTTCTCATAATTAGACTTCATTTCTTCTGGCATTAAATAATTTTTTGAGGTTATGATACAAATAGAAACTTAAAAAGCATGACATTTGGGCACTTGTAATATGTAGACAATAATGAGATTTAACAAGCTCCAGGCCACATGCCTACATATTACACGTGCACAAATGTTAAGCTTTTTAAATTGGTCGAAGTTTCTATTTGCATCATAACCTCAAACAATTATTTAATGTCAGATGAAATTAAGTCTAATTATGAGAACCGCCATCTATGATTCTTTAGCAATTATTATTCAAATACTGATCCAGTCAGCTTTGAAATATGTTATTTGGGTTGCATAAGTCACTCTATTTGTTCGCTGCGCCAAGTATAGTGGTTTTGCTAATGCCGGAGCCTTAGTGATTCGAGACAAATTAAAAGATTTTTTTTGTTCCCAAGTAGGTGAAGTATCTTGGCAAAGAAGTATTGTAAATCGTACAGAATAGTTAGTATTAAGTTTATAATAAATAAAAATAAATATAGTTACTGGTTTTATTTAGTTCTTGAGCGATGTCCTTCCAAATATTTTCTTTAACACGCGCATCTTTATAATTAGGATTTCTGCAATCAAATAAACAGGGATGTTGAGACACTAAATTAATAAAATTTTCGCTTTCTTCATCTGTCAACACGTCCATATTTTCAAACTTCAACGGCGGTACTACTGTGTTTGTGCGGGAGTGCCGTCTGCCGCTACGCGGCAAAACAAGTCACGACCTGTCGCGCGGCAGTTGCAGTCGTATGTCGGAATCGGTCTCATACAAATTAATACTGTAAAGTAATGCCGTCTGCCGCTGCCGTCTGCGGTCTGCCGTCGCCTGCGGAATCGTACCTTTATACTATAAGTGAGACTATGTCGGCGCCGTAATGTTTTCTGAAGTTTCCAGGCCCTACCAGCAATATATGTGTATTATATATATGGTGATTGCTTTGTGCGAGCACATATCATGATTTTCTTTGTATGATTTATAAACTTAACGTGTTATAATATAATCAGCGAGAGGCAGAAACATGCGCCATCTATATACGATAATGGAAAACAAAACTTACGATGGGGCACCATCACAGCTTTACACTCCAGGTTTGTAACGTCGCTTTTATTGCCGTACCACGTGTTCAAAAAGTAATTGAACATAATTACATTACGTATTTTTATCTACTAATATATTTAAAGATCTTGATACTTGAAAGCCTTTAATATTTAAGAAAATTTAATTTCTAAAAAAGAAAAATGTATTATTGCTTTTAATAAAGTTGGGTTTTGACCAGATTACTCTGTTCATTTTCTTTGCATTTCTAGTAAATACACTACGTAACCTACAAACAAACATTATAAATGTGAGTCACTTTAGTTAATTTTTTCCATAAATTTAATATTTTTTGTAATACAAATTAACATAACTTCTGCTGTAGTTGTTTTGATAAGTTCATATTTTATCATTTCGTGCATAACGTATTTTGCCGTAAGCTGGAAATCTATTAAAGGAAAGTAGTAATAATTTAATTAATGCCGGAGAAATCATGAAAGAACTAAATATAAATCAAATTCGGATTTCGGAAGATGCCAAAAAGAAAGCTAAATGTTAAACGACAACCTACCTGTTCTTTTAATTTCTTTTGCGTCCCAAGTGTGTAGGGAAGCAAACATTCGTCAAGTAATTGCAATTCAGTGAAACCAAATGTACTCGATGAAGGAAACATCACATAACACTAAACTGAAAAGTGTTTACTTGCTGGATAAGCTTGTTTTTTAAGCAGTCACAGCTCCAGTACATCTGATGAGATAATTGAACGAAGAATTTTTTGATCATTGTTTAAACAAACGGTAACAAATTTGCTACACAAAATCATAGATAAGATTCGGTTACCTACAAATAGGCGCGAGTGCATACTATGTAAAAATTATTTAATATTTAAAGCGAGTAAAAATATGCATGTGCATGTTTTAAACTATGATATGCAGAAGCGCAATTTCTTCAAATGTTTACGAATTATGAAAATTGCTTTGATATGATGCCACGTTGATAAATAAATAAATTAAATTATATTTATATGCATAACAAATTTTGAAAATACAAAATTCAAACAAAATTGATACACAATTGACAAAATGAATTGAATTGAGTTATTGTTACGCCACTTAGCTGTAAATACAGCTGTGCGTGGATGAAAAACAAAATAATATTTGAAGTTAAGTTTTAATGTCACTGAAAGAGAAATGATTTAATTTTTCTTTTATACTTTCTGTCGGTTATTTGAATATTGTTTGTTTTAATAAAATGCTGAAATTCATTATACAATTTAGGGGCTATACATATATAGAAAACATTTTTGTCCAATTGTCTTTACATATCTAAACAGCATGGCTTTGTTTTTATTCCTGATTAGGTATGCACGTTGATGTAAATTTATTAAATGTGGGAATTTAAATGTATGTATTAATACGTCATTGTAATATAATTGGAGCAACGTCATTTTACCAGTTTCTGAAAACAATTCTTTCGATGGCTATAAGATTAATTTTCCTGTTATTATTTTCAAAATATATTTTTGTAGCACTTTGTTCTCTGAATGATGTCATTTTTGGCAGTGGTCTATTATATGGCATTCCTGGTTAGTCCTGAGAAGGCATGATTTTTGTACGTCTTTTCACATACACTCGTGCCTAGCCCGGGGTTTGGACCCGGGACCGCTGATCGCTGTGATTACTAGTCTGTCACTCTTACCACTAGGCCACCAGCGCGGTTATATACAGTGTGTCCCAAAATTGATGTTACAAGAGGTGAGATGGACTAAACATTTTTGAATTTTATTTTAAGATTGTGGAATTAGGTCCTGCTTGGTTTGAAGAAAATTTTAAGAATATTTTCAGTTTTTGAAAACACAAGTCGGCCTTGACAGTGAAGCGAAAACTATTTTCTTTTCAGGTAAACTACCCTTTCTGTTCATGATACGGCATAATGTTACCAAGAAAATTTGTTCAGAATGATAAATTATGTCCCTATACAAAATTTCAGGAAGATCTACCACTTAAATTATACAGTTAAAATTGTATTTATTAAAAATGACGGTTTGATCTAAGTAGAACTACCTGAAATTTTGTGTAGGACCATAATTTTTTATTCTGAACAACTTTTCTTGGTAAGATTTTGCCGTATCATGAACAGAAAGGGTAGTTTATCTGTGAAGGCAGACGTTTTTTCAAACACTGAAAATATTTTTAAAATTCTCTTCAGACCAATCATGACCGAATCCCAGAATCTTAAAATAAAATTCCAAAATTTTTAGTCCACCTCACCTCTTGTAACATCAATCCTGGGACACACTGTATATATGTTATCGCTGTATGCGCAGTAGATTATTTTTGTAATTCTCTGTGCAGTAGTGGCATCCAAATGGGGCCAAATAATAATGACAAAAATGTTCAATCATTTATGAAGGCACTGTAGTATTAAATGGACATAATACTGTATGGCTTTAAATTGTTATCAACTGACATGGACTTATTGTTTTAAGCTGCACTTCACAACCAAAAATTCAAAGTGGACTTAATATTTTGTGCCTCTCAACAATTGACTCTTTAGTAGACATATTTTGGACTTAATATTGTTATTTAGAGACTATAACAATGCCAAAGAGTATTAACTGGACATAATTCTACTCATGTGAGAGGGAAATATCTTACCATTGAAAATAGTAAGTCCGAATACATTAAAATGCATCCAAATTTCATTTTTCCAAACTTTAGACTTCATACCCTCTGGTTCCGGGGTACAGATTTAACAATCAGTCTTGTGGTGTTTCACCAGTGTGTTTAATACAATTAAAAATGGATCCTTTGATGAACATCCTGTGTTGCTTTAATTTTGTGTAAATGAAACCGAGTTTACACAAAAAGATGGAAAATGGGCACAAAGAATTCGACAGCTATTCTTAACACAAAATGTTTTCATGCAGAGATAATTCCAAGCTTATGTTGCAAATTAAGGAGCATTTCAAACCTTTTTTGTACCAGTTTAACATTATAGTGTGTAGATATAATAAGAATATTTCTGCCAGACCGGTGAGTAATTTTATTAGTAACTTAATGAGGCAGGTGGGGCAGTTACAGGCATCGGTACAAGACTGGTTTTTGGGATTTGTAAATATATATTATACATGTATACATAAATAATCAGTTCCTCCTTTATCTTACGGTGTAGCGGTGTAACGACCACACACGACGGTCAACCATCCTCTTGGCTTGCCTCCAATCGATTCCTTTTCCTTGTAGAGGCTTAGCTATTTCACTATTGCGCAATCTATTTGGCCTGCCTCTTTTATTTTTTATCAATTCCAGTCTTCCATCTAACTTTAACCCTTCTGTTCTCACTCATACGCTCCATGTGACTGAACCACATTAATTTTCGCGTTTCAATTATCGAAAAAAGTGGTTTTACATTTAACCACTCGCGAATTACATTATTGTTAATACTGTTTTTTCTTGATACACCAGCTGCCGCTCTAAGATAGCGCATTTTACTTCCTTGTATTCTGCTCTCGCCTCTGTCACTCAGAGCCCACGTTTCACTTCCATAAGTTAATACAGGAATATATGCACTTTTAAATAGTTTGACGTTTGTGGCGCTGCTTACTTCATTCTTTCTTATGAACACTTTGTTGAGTGCATAAAATAGTTTAGTGGCATTTGATACTCGACTATTAATTTCCGTTTGTATACTTCCCCTGGCATTTAATATTGAACTCAAATATTTGAAGTTTTCAACTTGCTTCAATTTCGTGTTGTTTAATATTACTTCCAGTTGTTGCTCGTCTTTACTTATTACCATGGTTTCTGATTTTTCAATATTAATACTCATTTTTTTCTTCCTTAGTTCTTCATTCCACAATAGTACATTCTTTTGTAAATCTATTTCGTAAATATTACTAAATCATCCGCATACATCAACTGGGACTTGCTGTAATTTATGGATTCCTACTATTGCGGATTTAATTTTTGGTTACAAACTATGCATTGTCCATTAGGACAATGACCAGGAGATGACTTAGTACTCCTCCCTGCTTGACTCTCATAGTTGTAGCGAATTCAGTGGAACTTCGGTTATTGGTTCTAATCAGATTTCTTGTAACTAGATATACACTTGATAGCTCTCACCAGTATTTTATCTACTCCTCGTTCTTGTAATTCTTCCAATGTTTTTTCCTGTGGTGCTTATCAAACGCTTTAATGTATTAAAAAAATAAAAACCCAGATTTCTCTCATCATGAATTTTGGGACCATCTATATAGTAAAAGTTTTTTCAAACTGAACATAAGGAAAACTAATAATTGGGTTGCTAAGTGGTTTGATTTGAAAAAACTCTCACTGTATACTAAATAATATTCATCTCATGGAGTCAGTAAAATCTGCAGCTCTAATTACAATTGCAGGAAGTTGTGTATTAATATGATTTTATTAATAACGGGTGTTCAAAAAGTCTTTACGTCCTGGGTGGCGCTGAAAAGTTCATTGTGAACGTACCACATCAGCTGTTTCAACTGAACGTTACTTTATGTTCATTTTCAGTAAATTGTGTGTTCCGTTAGTGAAATATCATAAGTACAGTGCAGTTTGTTTTATAATATAATATATATATTGTTATCATATGCAAAAGGTAGTTTTAAAATAGGAATGATAGAAACGATAAATTTGGAAAGTTAATTATAATCAAATTCTAAAGGGTTTAATAAAGATTGGGTGTAAAGTTCAATAAGAATGATAAAATTAATTAAGGCAATGAGTAAGGTAATTTGAGGTATAAATAGCAATTGAGTATTCAAATTTTGATGGTTGCAGTTAATTTTAATAAGTTTCAAGCCAAGGTTACAATTGACAAATGTATTTGTTATAATAATAAGAATTGATAGCATGTAATAATAGGATATTTAAAATTTATAAGAGGGCAAGAAGAATTGTATCTAATAGAAATAAAAAATTTTGTTTAGTCAGTTCTATAAACAAACTTGTAAAAAAATGTACAAATAATCTTGAAATGTTTAATTTTAATCAATAAAAGTTAGAAATTATGCCTTATTTGTATAGCTATTTGGTAGTATACAAATATAGAGGCTATTAACAAATCTACGAGGTGCAGAAATGAAAATGAAATAATAATTTATTACAACTAAACAATCAGTGAAGAGATTGTCAAATACAGTGAATTAAATAGAAAGAACCAGAGAACTACCAAATTGGAGGAAATTGGATTTATTGGTGAAGGTGACACATAATTGAATATTCATTGGTTACATTGGTGGTTGTATGGAAGTGAGGTCATTTATCTAGAAGGAGGTTAGTAGGAGTGCCTACTGGAATTGGACGGCTTCTGTGGGGGTTGCTGAGTGCAGAGGACTATCAAAGGAATAAACAAGATAAGATCAGATTCATTTATAAAGCTGAAACTTACCAGAAGTCTATTGGCGTGAAGGTGACGTTTGGTGAGGGGAGCGATACCGGATTCTGCGGATGTTTGGAGTTGGTTGACAGGAGTAGGCTGTAGATGTTGCATAAGGTGAACATCGGGATCTCTTGAGGATAGGAGCAGTGGTATTTAAATATTGGCAACGTGAGCTGAAGAAGTGATAAGGTTTGTGTTAGTAATTAATATGAAAGCATTTTGAATAACGAACAATAAAAGAAAGAATAAAATACAAAACAGTACTTACTTTGGTGAGTTAATTGATAGTTATGTCAATGTAAAAATAGATTTGTCAATATCTGGTTTGAGTAAATGTAGAAGTCAAGTTGACATTTGACGTCATTAAATAGTCAAGAATGAAAATAATAGTAATTTATTATACAAGACGATAAAGTTAAATTTTATCCACGAGTGAATCGTTTAACATCGAGACGAAGTCGAGACGTTAATGATTCAAGAGTGGATAGAAATAACTTTATCGTCGTGTATAATACAATATTTTTTTCTATATCAAGAACTTTAACAATTTTAAAAGAAAATAGTGACAGTCAATCACATTTCAAAATGTCAGTAGCTAGATTGGGTTGCTACGATAATAGGAAGCTGTCATATTTAATTTAAACAAAAGTTAGAAAATTAAATTACTTTATCTATCCTTGATGTTAAAGTGCTACTTTATCTACCCTTGCTGTTAAAGTAAAACTTGACCTTTTGTTTTGAATTGATAAAAGCACACTTTAACATGTGCTATAGAAAAAAAATTTAAACTTCAACTAATAGAGATCTAGATTTGGCGAACCACCCTGAATATGAGTACTTAATTGAAATAATTGATTTGAAAGTAATTATAGGTTTACTAACATGGTGCATTGCATTAATTAAGGGCAAGCTCAAAGTAAAATAGTCACTACATAAATTATACGACTAGTTCAAATGTGGAGCTGTCACATAACAATATATATTATACAGTGTGTCAGCGGATTTAATTCACATAAGGTGTAAATAACAAAAAATATTCGACTTGAAAGCTGATATTCTAGGAATCGCTCCTGCTTGTTCTCAAACCGACATTTTGAAAAAATCAATCAAATTAATTAATATACAGGGTGTTTTTGAATCGATTTTTTAAAAATGGCCAAGAATAAACTGCCATTATTAGAAGAGATAACAAAAGTAAGTATTAAGAAAAGTTGTTTAGAATTAAGAGATATGATAGACTCTCAATTTTCAAACAAATCGACCTATGTTGATTTTTAATTATTTTTTTTTTAATTTTTACTTTTTATCGTGGCTGTAGCAGGCACTCTAACTGGTTCATGAACTAAGATGTTAAAAAAATAATAGAGTGTCTCCTACAGCTACGATGAAAGATATGTTGGTATAAAAAATGAAAAGAAAATTAAAAAATCAAAGTAGGCCGATTTGTCTGAAAATTGAGTCTATAATCACTCTTAATTCTAAACAACGTTTCTTAATACTTGTTTTGTTATCTCTTCTAATAAAGGCAGTTTACTCTTGACAATTTTTTAAAAATCGATTTGAAAAACACCCTGTGTATTAATTAACTTGATTGATTTTTTCAAAATGTTGGTTTAAGAACAAGCAGGAGCGATTCCTAGAAATTCAGTTTCTAAGTCGAATATTTTTTATTATTTACACCTTATGTGATCTCAATCCGCGGACACACTGTATAATATGAGGCGTATAGATGCAAAGTGCGACATGTCACAAATTTTATGAAAATGAGTTAAGCACATCATTGGATTCTACATTAAAGCCTGCATCTGTTAAAATGTATTTCAGCTGCAAAATCCGACATAGAACACGACAATTCGCTTTTAAAAAGTGGCTTCAAATGCAAAGTGCGACAAGTCCATTGACAATTTTTGTGCAAAGTGCGACATGTCCACGTGAGCCAATAAGATGTCAAAATCAGATCACATGGTCATCCTTACGTGATAGAACACTTATGCTATGCTATGCATATTATGCATTGCTGCTATTCAAGCAGGTAGTGAAGTGACTAACAACAATGGAAGCTAATTCGTTTAATCCAGACATTAAACAAAATTATTGGGGAAAGTAAAGGGATTTCTAAGAAAGTTAAAAACACTAAGTTAATGCGCCCTAAAGAACTGGGAGTCGGAGTAGGTACCATTAAAACCAGATAAAATAAAAAGCATAACAAGTCTACTGACGTCTCAATATGGTTCCGAATGGGATCAAGAAGAATCACCGTGTTATTTTACAACACTGTTTAAAGAGAATAACAGTAATAACTATAGTTTAGATGTTACACAAGCAGGAACAAGTCAAGAGGAAGTTGAAGAAGCTGACGCAAATTTGAATTTTTGAATTATTAACATTTTTAATTATTAATTTTGTTTATCTTTAGAATTAGCAACGGTATAATAAATTCCTTTATAATTCAAGTTTTTTTTCTATAAACTAGGGCAATAAAGTGTATTAAAAAATTAAAAGGTTACTACTTAGGAGCAAAATGAGACATGTCCAAAATTGTTTTTGGTTTTTCTCAAAAACTACAGATTATAAATTTTTCAAATTTCGCAGGAGCTATCCTAAACACGTTTGCAAGTAGCGTAAAAAAAATTGCAGCGTTGTCTCACTAATTTAGCATCATTATAGTTTTTCGTGTTTTTCTCAAAATTCGTTCATTTGGACATGTCGCACTTTGCATCTATACGCCTCATATACAGGCTGAGTTTTTTATCATGTAACAACTTGTAGGCAACCCATTATGCAGAAGCATGCAGTTGCATGGCTCTGCATAATGGGTTGCCTACATATAAAAAACTCAGCCTGTATAATAATTGGGCTATACTCAGTGGTGTATTGGTAAAAACTTAGGTACCGGCTCGCACATGTGACGCCCCCCCCCCCCCCGATAATTTTATTAAACGTTTTTATATAGTCAAAAATATTTATATACTTTCAAGTCGTACTTTTATGCTTCCAATTTTTTTATTTTTGCTGACAATCCACGGGTAAGTACGTTTCTTGCTCTCTCACATTAGTCATCCATATATTGGTCAAGAAGGTTTAGCAGCATTTTCTTTGATTTCCATAGATGTCTTCACATAATTCGAAACTTCCACAAAAGAGTCAAACTTTGTAGCTGGCGGTGATGCACTTTCAGAAACTTCGATTGGCCTATGGTCAATTTCATTGTTATCTACCAGCTTCACTCGTTTTAAAAAGTAAGACTTCAACGACGTTTGCTTTCTTTCGCAACTCATTACAAAGGGATCTTCTTTAATAGTTACCTATAAAAAATCTGTAAAAGATTTTACCTAGAACTTCCCTAGTCGACATTGTGACACTAAATAATTTTAAAAATGAATTAAGGTAGGAGTAAAAATATCTTAACGTTTCTAATAAATTAAATAAATTTTCAAATAAAAAAAATCCGTTACCGGGATTTGAACCGCGGCGTTTGAGACTGCGAAAAAATGCTACTGACCAATTCCTTACTACTCTACGGAGAACTGTTTATATCGTCGGGTTTCAGCTGGCTTAACCTTCACGCCGGGCATGTTTTAAGAAAATTAATTATATTTTTTACATCAATAAACCAATGCAGACAATTCTTTCACTTAACATTTTTTAATTCATTTTTCAACATATACGCAGGATGTATATATGTATGTGCGATAGTTTTTACGATATACGTCGATGCCTTGCCCAAACATACGTTTCTCGTCTACTTCAAGGTTTGGAATCTACGCATTTATGCGGCTTGCGGCCTAAAAATTAAAGGAAAATAGAGGTAACACTATCTTAACACTTGCTTATACAAATTAAAGAAATTATCAAATTTAAAAAATTACAGGGAAGGGATTCGATCAACATCATCTGCGGATACAATCGTCGATAGCCTGATAGATTTAACTGAGCTATGAAGGCTCGCTGATGTGTGGGACGTGCGGGTGTATTTAAGCGAAAGGTGTTATTGTGGAAACTTTTTGAATTTTTTGCGACCTTATCTTGTATTTGTTGGGTTCTATTTTCGTCAAGTGTAAGGCCTGGTCTATGTGAAAATTACTACTTTAATCTATTTTCCACTTAATGCAAATATAAACAAAACTTTTTTTTAAGGTGCTGACCCTGTATATATTTGTATGAAATTGTACCGGTTTTATTCCAGGTACATATATAATATGTATGCAAAATATCGTCTTCTTCCGACAAATACTTTTTGAGCTATACTGCCAAAAGACAGACAGACAGACGGAATTGAGAAAACCTGTTTTTCGTCATCTAGGCACTCTGAAACGTGAAGATCTGAAGGAATCTCGTAAGGTGATTTTTTCGTGTTTACAATACTTAATTCGTGAATGCCTATATTGGCCAACCGGCCCGGCTATAAAATGGTCAATCAACCCCAAGCAGGTAGTTAGGCAATAACGTGCAAATCACTTGCTGAGAGCTGTTTACAGTTGCTCAGATTGTTATTTCTTCGAATTTAATGAAGAGTAGTGGTGTCCTTGCAGATAAAACTGTGCATATAAGAACGAATGTCCTGCAATTTACGAATTCAGAAATCACTCAGGTGTGGTTTTTTCTAACAAGACTACACACGCTACACATAATATGAAAATTTTTTGACAGACGGATTATTAGTCGAAACATGCCAATACCTTAACCTGCCAGACCTCATGCCATTCTATTTCTTTCTATGGCCGTATTTAAAGAACTCGATTTTCCAGCAACGAAAACTCGACCTCAATGAACTGTGGCACAGAGTATAGGAGAAAATTAATAAAATTAATAACAATCCAAATATGTTAATAAATGTCAAATGCCAGAGTGAAGGCGGTGAACATTTGATCATTTGTTCTGAATCCCTTTTTTTTTACTTCCTTTTACAATAAAGGAAGTATTGGATTCACCCCAAAAATTCGAAATTGAGTTTTCAACAGATCTTCACGTTTTAGAGTCCCCTGATCCCAAAAAACATATTTTTTTTCATTGGTCTGTGTGTCTGTCTGTCTGTGTGTCTGTCTGTGAACAGAATATCTCAAAAACGAAAAAAGGTATGGCGTTGAAACTTCATATATAAGTTTTGTGTACTATGTAGATGAGACAGCAAGCTTTTGAAGAAAATCGCATAACCGGAAGTAGGTGTTTACTCTTGTGATTTTTCAGTTTTTTTCGATTTTTTCAAAAACGGCTCTAACGATTTTTTTTAAACTTTACATTTTTACTACATTTTTAATGTGTATTGATGTGAAATAGGTGATTTTCCAGTTGAATACTTCTAAAGTGGGTTTCTTTTGTTTTTTTTTCTATTTTTTTTATTAACTCCTATTTTAAATAAAACGCCCGGTATATTATTACATTTTTGAATTCACCTTCAAATTCTAGAGAAAATTTGTCTCTTCAACTAACGCTCTATTTTGTACCGTTTTTGTAGAATTTGTAATTTTTGAAAATTTTTGACAAATGGTTAAAAATTAAAAATGAAATTTTTTACTAATTATAAGAACACTGTAAAAGGAAGTTGTGTGAGTGTATCACACCAGATTTTTATTGCAATAAATTACAGTTAAGTTATTACCATTTGATAAAAATGTAGTGTTTTAAAGTTGGTTTTAAACGTTTGCATTTGAATGCTTTGTTGTTGGTTGTTGTTAAATCGGTTTATAAAAGTAAGGTTATGTACGTTTTGTGATGTGTTCACAATGAACTCTTCCGCGCCGCCGCCCAGGTCATATTTTTTATCGCATTTGAGAACTGTTTTTGCAAAACTTAAAACTGTAAAATTCTGCAATGTTTAGCTCAAAGATTCTGAGAATAAATTTGCCCTCTAAAGAGTTACAGGACACGTTGATTATGATTATTGTATGAATAATAAATAGTTGAGTTGACACGCCCATAAATGTAATATGCTTATTTTGTGTTCTTTAATAAATAACAGTTACACAAAATATAACAACTATGATATTCATAAAGACAGCAAAAAGGTCTTTCTGATCCAAATTTTCTATCAAGCCATATTAACGATCTAGTTACAGCTGATATTTGTAACTTGGGTTGTAGACTTTACTATCTCGATTCAGTGAATGAAGTATAGACAATGGAATGTCTGGTTCTACTTCCGGACACCCTGTATATGGTGTTATAAACTTGAAAAGCCTGAAATTTTAAAATTTCTGTCCAAACATCTCTGCACAATTTAGGACTACTTTACTTGAATAAAAATGTTGACTAGAACACTATCTTTACGATATTATGTGTAGAACACAAAATGAATGCAACCCAACTTACATCTCGTTCATTTTAAAATGGCAATTTCTAATCATTTCCATGCGGAGGCCGGAACAGTTCTGTCTGACATCCAGCAGTCAAAGTTTCCACTCTTGGGCTCACGGCATACTTTTAAAAGCAGCAGTTCCTTCTATACAACGGCGAGGAACAATAAAACACAGAGCTACGAAAGAAATGATTCTATTTCATAGTAAATTTCATGTGGGCTGATAAATAAAATTGCAAATGTTGATATCACAGAGTACCTTAACTTTAAATTCGTTACTGACTGCAGTAGGTAATGCAAATTACGCACGCTTAACTCGATGGCACTTCAATCTAGGGAAATAAATCGAGACAATATAATAGAAACACTCTCACAAAAGGTAACTTTAAATTAGACTGACTAGCACAAACATATGTAATAAGACTACCTTACGCTACCTTAGAGCTAGTTAACCCTAATAATTAAGAAGAGGGTAAGTAGGTACTACCAATGTAACTTAAAATACTTTCGAGCAGATGCGGTGCCCATCAGCAGCAGCATTCAGAGCTAGGAATCAAATTGTAGCCTCTTCTTCAGACAAACTTTTGTGGTACAACCCAACAGGAGTTCAATAAACAAAGAGGCCTAGAGTGCTATGACTGCATTATTGTTTTGTATTGTCGTTCATTTGTCAAATAGTTCATTTTTAAGGTTATGTTGTTACTTATTTTCAGGACAGAGAGCAGCTTCAGCATCTTTTATAATAAAACTTTCGACTATTTTACAGTTACAATAATTTAAAGTTATTTGTCACTATAGTAAACAATTGATGAAAGTATGGTTATCTTCCCAAGTAAACAACCCGGGTGTGCAAAATAAGAAAACAACAAACAGAGACGACAAAAGCATTCTGGACCCCTTTTTTGGTTGAACGTCCATTACTGATACCACTACCAGCGTCGCAGCAGAATGGTTCCGAACAGCAACGTTGACGTCTCAAATGAAATTTGAAAAAACCTTGTTCCCAATGAATACAAGCGTTACTAAACTGATTTTTGGTTGCAAAATTAGGCCAGGAAATCTCACTCGAACTTCGACCGCGTTCTACACACTACTTCTTCACCTTTACAATATGAAAAATAATATTTGCAGAAATCCCGCCTTGGGCAATCTTTGGCTATGTCAGGCGTGTCTTTTATGTTTATAGGTACTAACGTTAGTGATCCAGTTTGCTCGCTCAATGTGGAAAATGCGTCGTTAACGAAAAGCAAAGTTCGTAGAAGGTGACCAACACTCAGGAGCTGGCACCGGCGGCAGGTAAAAACTGAAATGTAGTTGGATTGGAAACCTTAGCCCGAACACACTTCAGAATGTTCATCCCATGCTACGACCTGCAATGTAAACAAAGCTTTAAACATATTTTCGACCACAATTTGCTTTGGAGCAAATGGTCGTTCAGCTCAAAATAGATCTGAGGTTAGATATGCTTTGAACTTGATCAAATATTTTATTATTTTAGAGCTACAAAATAAAGAATGAGCTCTACCTGACACTCGCGACTGCAGTACCACTGGTTCCCACACCCGGCGCACACAAACTGAGCAGGTTTCTGGTTGCACCCCTGGCACTGGGGCACCTCGTCCCCAGCATCAGAGCCATTGTCCATGCGATTACGTGCATCCAGGGCTTCGCTCTCGTCTATCACAAGCCGATCAGCACTGTCCTCCGCCTCCTCTTCCTCCTGCTGCAACAAATGCACTTGAGGACCCTTCTTTCGGGCACCCTTTAGACTTACAGTTGCCTTTTCTTTGACGGTTATGTCGAACTGGCCGCCCACTGGCGTTATGGTAATTTCGTTTCTGGCCTGAAATGGATTTCATTTAGATATTAGAAAATGAAGTAAATAGCGAAACAAACCTTGTTGTTAGACAGCATGTCAGATATAGAGACGGGTGCAACGTTGCTGTGGTTATTGGTGTGGGGCGAACTGGCTGCAGCTCTTTCCGGAGCCGTTAGTAACCGTGCTAAGGTGGGGCTAAATGTGGATTTGCTATTTTCAGATCTTGATTGAGCCTGCAATGTTTTTAAAAGTTTCCTGTAGTCGGTAGAATATTATCAATTGCAGTCAGTGTTATTACCTTTGTTAATATTCCATGAAGCAAGGAATTCGATGCAGATTGGGTGTGAGCAGGCACGGGGTGCACGGTGACTTCAGAATATGGTGGAGGCTTCATTGCAGTTTGCAGCAAGTCTTGACGCTCGTGTTGGGATAGTTTGGCGAACTGCATTAGAACGTCTTTGAACGATGTTGTTTCCTGGTGTCCGTCAGTACCAGCTTTAGATCCCGCCTGTTTTGCCTGCTTTATACAGTACACAATAAATTAAAAAGGGAAGACAACAAATGAACTAGTTAAATTAAACTCAGTAACTCAGTCTCACAATTGAATTCTGAACTTTCCATAAATTCTTTTAATTAACATTTTTTGATCACTATAACACTTACTGTCTAAAAAAATCTTTTCAAAAGAAAAAATGGGACACCTTGTAAAAAGTTTCCAGTGAGACCAACATCTGTATCAGTGTCTAATCAGAACAATGGAAATTCTATTCTGCATATACCAGAAAGTAAGATTATTTCAAATTCAGTGTCAACTACAACCGGCTGTTACAATTTGCGTTCTTGAGTGAAAATGAACTATACACGGTTGTACGAATAGACTGTACTTCAGTTAGCCATAAGCAATTTGCATCGTAAATCTCACGGAATGGTTAAAGGTAAATTTATGTAGGATTTACCTCATAAGCCAAAAAATTGGGCAAAACTAAATTATTAATACGTGATCAGAAATGCAACTGTTGCAACTCGGTCATAAAAATTACGTGCTGGCTGGAGCAAATTCCTTTAAGAGAATTGTAAAATTTATTAGGGATTCTTTGCAAGGTGTCGACCGCAAATTTTAGCATGTGAAACCTACAAGTTTGAAGAATTCATAGAGCCATTATGAATTGTCACGTACGTCTGTCTGTACGTGACAGAAGTCTAAAATTTAGAGCTGCCCTGATAGGCTTATTAGAAATTTTGAGAACGCCTACCAAGTTTTCTTGGTCAAATTGGACTTAGAATTTAGTTAGTTGGTGTTAAACTTTAGTTGTTCTGTAAACGGCAGAAAAGAAATGCAAGTATTTATACTTATTAATCTTGCTACAGTAGCTTTAGTCTTCATTTACAAGTATATTTTGACTAAAAGGATTGTCAGTTACCCCGTCTTTAGATGAATTCATGACAAGGTTTTGAATGAGATCAAGGTACTTCGACAACAGCTGATAACCTTGTAAAATTAGTTAATTCAGATAATAAGGAAGCACTTGTGGCTGAAAATAATAAGAAAAATCAAAATAATAAGAAAAGGAAAACAAAAGAATCGCCCAAAAAAGATGATAGTAGCCCTGAAGCTAAACCAGAAAAAACTTTCAAAACTGTAAACTGAATACATGAAATTAATTTCACTAATAAAGAACACTGGCAAAAGGTGGGCATACACGATACGGTTTACCGGAAGGCAGGCCTTCCGGCTTGTAATCCGGAAGGCAAACTGTATTGTTAGTGGATACATCGGCCGGAAGGCGAGCCCTGAACTCTCGGCCTCCCGAAAAACTGTCAACACTTGAAATTTTGCCTGCCGGCTTTCCTTATCGCATACAAGTCGGAACGTGTATGTGCAAGTTGTGGGTACAGGCCGAGAGTTAGCGTGATGACAGTGATTTTATTCAGTAGTACCGGGTGACCATAAATGGTTGAATTTTTTTTTGTCTTAGGTTGGCACTGTTTATGTTGGTGGCACTGTAAGTCTATATCAAATTAAAGGTTAGCAGGTTAGGTTTTGCGTTAGTTTTGACACAAACTGACGCAAAACCTAACCTGCTAACATAGATTTACAGTGCCCCCAACATAAACAGTGCCAACCTAAGAAAAAGAAATCACAACCATTTATGGTCACCCGGTATATTATATTTTACCGTGGTTTGTTCAACTATCTACCTATAATTTAATAAAAAATGACCGATATGAGAACGTGGTCCCATGAATTCCAAACAGAATCTATTGAGCTATACAGGTCTCTGCCTTGTTTGTATGATATAAAAAGTAAGCAATATTTAAATAAACCAATCGTAATTCGTATATTAGGTCGATATGAGAATGCTTCTTAACCACTGTTTCACCCACTTTGAACGTGTGCGCTCTTCATCTTTTTTCGGAAGAATGGAACTGCCAATCCTATTAAAGATCATTTTTCGAAATCATATTATCAATATGACCTTTTCGCTATTCTGAACACTTTAAAAGACTGGCCAAAATCCTGCGAGAAAACGTAGTGTGTATGCCTGCGCCGGGGGTACAGGTTTAGCCTTCCGGATTGCAAACCGGAAGGCCTGCCTTCCGGTAAACCGTATCGTGTATGCCCACCTTTAGGATGACATACATGAGAATAAAGCAGCTAGGTCTATATGAGTAATGGTAAGAAATTTACATCCTTCTTGTAATTCCAAGGAAATTCGTAAAGAGCTTGACGAAAAAGGATTCACGATCAAAGATGTGGTAGTGCGATTGTTAATAACGAATCGATTAATAATTTTAAAGAACGCAATTTACAATGTATAGACACATCTTACAATGATGTGCATTAAGTCCACTACACAAAAACTAATGGTTGGAGCAGTTTATTGTCCACCCAAACATAACTCTAGGAAAGATGATTACAAAATCTTCCTCCAACATCCTAGTGAAAGATTCATTGTGGGAGTTAGTTTTAATACTAAGCATGTTAACTGGTGTTCAAGACTAACTACAACCAAGGGTAATGAACTAAGGAAAGCTGTCCGTGAATCTGGTTGAAACTATCATTTCATCTTGAGAAAAGTGCAAGAGAAGGCCATAAGCTACAATGTGATTTAAAATGCAGGACTAAATCAGCGAGTAAAAGTGGAGTTCGCGCTGTGTCAGTTTACAGAAAATATCAATTGTACACATGAAATAAGAAACATCTGTAATATCAAGTGTGATTTGTGTCGTTCAGTTGAACAATCAAAACTAACTTGTCTAAACCTCATGATGCAATTTCTAGCACAACCGGAGCTATGTCGTAAACGCAGGGATATCGGCCAACAAAACCTGTTGCCCCAACTAACAATAGACCAGGCGAAAATGGAAAGTCAACCCTGGTGGACAATACAGTCGTAAACGCTCGCAAAGGAAAGTCCTTTTCGACAAGGAGCTTAGCTGGACAATCCTATTGTACTAAAAAAAAATAGGGAATGTCACTTCCATTCAGGTGCACCCTATATAAAAGCAAGTAGCTAAGTTTTTGAGAAGACTTTTATGTAACATCAGATCACTTCATCACTTCGTGTAATATCACTTGACTTAATATCACGTTTTCTGCATATACTGACTTGTTCCATTTTGGACAAGGTCGAGCACCAAGGTCTATTATTAATAAATAATACCAGGCCATTCACAATTCGTATTTGTATTTTACATAAATTTTAACGAATTTGTATATGTTGTATTTTGCTCGTGTGTTCTAAAGTAATAAAAGGAATGTTTTTGTTCTCCAAAAACAGTTGTATTTTACTAAACTTAATTCCACAGTAATAAACAACATACTAGTTCCAGCGGGAACCACAAAATTGATGACCCGCGACTAAGAAACTAAAAAGTTAAAGAAAATGCTTATCTGGATTCTAATTACTCAACTGTAATGTTGATGTTCAATGCGAAGATAATTAAAAAAGAGGTCTGACCTGTATTGGTTAACAAAACAACTGACTGGGAAAGTTTTAGACTTGATCTTTAGAAGAGCGTCAACTTAAATGTCAGTTTAAAAACAACTGAGCAACTCAAACCAGAAGCTGAAAATGTCATCTAAGGTAGCGGCTTACAACACAAAGGAAATCAGTTATATAACCAAACGAGTAAGTTACCCAGTAGAAATCAGAAAACTTTTCAAAGAAAAAAGAAGGGCTAGGAGAAGATAGTAACACTCGAGAAACCCCTCTCAAGGAAGAATCCATCAATTTTTACCTACGAAATATAAAGGCAGATGAAGAGACTGATTACTTTCTTTGGAAAATAACGAAGAAGATTGGGAGGCCTGTAACTTCAATTCTTTCAATCAAAAAGGACGATGGTCCTTGGGCCAGAGATAAAAAGCAAAAAGCTGACTTGTTAACTAAACATCATGTTCCTGCCAGCTAGAAAATTGCAAAAGTGTAAGCCGCTTATTGATGTCAAGTTGTAAGGCCTATCCCCCACTGCCTTAAAATTGAACAATTACTACTTGTGAGATTAATACCACTAATAGATAATAGTAAACTAATTCCAGATTTCCAATTGGGCTTTTGGCAAAAGCATTCATCCATTGGATGTAATCGAGTGTGGTCTTAAGGAAAAGCAAATCTGTTCTGCAGTTTTCCTAGATGTCGCTCAGGCCTTTGATAAAGTATGGCACGAAGACCTGATACACACATTGAACAAAATGTTCTCCAAGCAATATGTAGAAATTCTAACATCATACATCTCAGATAAACTCTTCAGAATTAAACAGAAAGACGAATATTCTAAGTTGAAACAAAAAAGAGCTGGTGTGTCTCAGGGTAATGTCCTTGGCCCTGTCCTTTATATGCTATATACCACTTCTTGCGGTTGATAAAAAGCAAGTATATCCACTGGAACAGATTTGACACAAAACTTGAGGATTTAGAATATGCGGATGATATCAGTTTAATTACCGAGAAAAGAGAACACTTACAAGATAAACAAAATTTACTTAAAATAAAAGCAAGTACAATGGGCCTGGAAATTAACACAAACAAGACGAAGACAATAAGAACAAATATGGAAGATAGAACTGAAATAAGGATAGAAGGAAGCAATGTGCAAAATGTTACAAACTTTACTTATCTCGGTAGCATATTGGACGAAGAAGGAGGATGTAAGTCGGATATAAAAGCAAGGATAAATAAAGCACAAAACTCCTTTAGAACTCTCCACAAAATCTGAGTGTCAAATGAGATATCAAAGAAAACAAAACTGAGGATACTCAGAACAAATGTGATTACTGTACTTCTATATGGGTGTGAAACTTGGGCATTAAACAAACAACAATTACAGAAAATACAAATATTTATTAACAAATGCCTCCGAACAATAATGAAAATCCATTGGCCAATTACAATCTCAAATATAGAACTCTGGAATATTACAGAGCAAGAACCAGTTAATGTGACCATATTAAGACACCGGTGGAGATGGATTGGTCACACATTAAGAAAACCACGCTCAGATATAGCCCGTCAAGCCCTTAAATATAATGTTAAGGGAAAAAGAAAGACAGGCAAACCAGCTCAAACTTGGAGAAGAAATGTACTTAAGGAAGTAAAAGCAATAAATACAACTTGGAAACAAGTGCAAGAACTAGCCCAAAACAAAAACAGATGGAAAAATTTCGTTCAATCTTTATGCAGCCAACAAGAACAAAATGGACTCAACTCACCAAACTAAAGTAAAGTGAATAATAGTGAGCAGTGTAAAATATGTGTGGACAGTTGTAGTATAAGACTGACTACCTTACTACGGACTTACCAGTCAGAGAAACGTCTTGAAGACGCTCTATATTCCAGACGGAATGAAAGGAACAAAGAAGAAATATCCACTGGAACACTGCGAGTAAAGCTAAACGAGCCAAAATCTATCCATGTTAATATTACCAATAAAATGCTAGTTAACTCTTCGTCCTTGGATATTAATAGTACTAGTGTGCTCTATGAGAATCAAAATATCTAGGCATGACTCTGGATGCCAATCTCCGGTGCAAAGAGCATATACTCTGGGAAGAGATAGGATTACATATCGTTGGAATGCAAAGAATGCTCAAGATTGGCTGGTGAAGGTCAACTAGGATGTGCATAATATGCAAGTAGAAAATTGTACAACAAAAACTAAGTGCGTTCAGTGTGTAGTCTATTTGCAGGGAGGATACCACAATAGTGTGCATAATCAATGAATACAACACAAAAAAGTTTATTTTAACCCTCCAGTACCCCTTCAAAATTGTAAGACATCAGTACCCGCACCGGTCTCGCAGTCCGACACCCTCTGCCACCTCCATAAAAATAATGAGATATCTTATGGCATTAGTTTCTTGTTCACTAACGTCTTCATAATCAGATATTTTCTGTTCAGTGTCACCGTTCATTTCCCTAGTGTCCAATAAATTATCTTCGTCAGACGATCGCACATCATCATAAAACGCGTTGTCGACATCCTCCTCCGCTATTATATCTCGCATCGTCTGTTCTAGTCGCGCCTGTTCTTTCTCATAAAATCTGCCATGACTATAATAATGTTTTAGTATAACAGTGTTACTAAAATGCCGAAAATACTTCCTTCTCCTCACATTAGTCGTATATCAAAGGTAAAAATAAAAACAACTCGGGTACCCGCTTCGGTCTCTGAAACCGAAATTATAAATAACTTTTAAACCACTACATGCACGAACTCAAAACTGCATACGGATCTTCAATGGCAATATATAGGAAGGTAGTGAAATGGGCGGTAAACTAACGCTAGAACATTAAGTAATATACTGCATCATGTGTTTGCTAGGTCTCACAGACCGTAAACGGGTACTGAAGAGTTAATGAAGAATGTACACAGACTGTGCCATATACCAAGTGGTAGGTCTACCTTTTAGAATACCTACACTTTTAAATCTCTATGTCTATGCATCTATTTCAGCAGCAACGCAGTGCAAGAAACTTGCTACGAATATTGGTCTCCTGCTTTCTCTGCGAGCTGCTAGTGGGCGCAGATATGGCTAATTACCATTGAAATTTTCCGCCCTCATGTTCCCAGCCTGCTACACCTTACCATCAACCAAATTATGCTATCTGGTACTAACAATAGCAAATGTAGCAGCCACAACAAGTGCAGTATCAAAGCCAATTTCCTGCTCTCACTAATAACAATATATCTCAACACAAATGGCTTATGGTAAGGTAAAGCAAAAATAAAAGAAGGTGATAGTAGTCAGCAACAGGCAAAAAGTACAAGTCAACATATTGTCTCTACTCAGAATAAATTTCAAGCACTAGCTTATAAAGAACAAGAAGTTACTACTCAAGATGACAATAGCATACACGAACCAGATGTAGAAGTAGAAGTCAAACCAACGCCGGTGAGCATCCCAGTGTAGAAGTCATACATCCTATTACAGAAATTATAGACAAAGCTGCAGCAAGTAACTATGACTGCATAATTTGAACAAAGCCATATTTAAAGTCATGGCTAAGACAATAGAAGCATACAAAAACATTGAGGAAAACCTTGAACGATCACAACCTGTTTCAATACCGATCAATTAAAAAATAACAGAAGTTTCTGTAGTGTTCTAAAAAATATTCACCAAATTACTGCATCAAATGATCTAGACAACTGTCGACACATTGGCTAGAAATTACCAAGGCTCAAATCTTTGCGAAACAACAAACGAAAGGATATATACGAACTATTAGGCAGATCTTGAACTCGATGTGATTCATAAAAATATAAATCTTAAAAAAGTTGGATTTGAATGAAGTAGCGAAGTACCTACAAGACAACTTAAATGATGTGCAAATATGCTTGAAAACGTAGAGGATTAGAGCCAACGAAAATAAATCAATGCGTGTAACGTTCACTAACAGAAAAGATACATGCCCATAAGTCTCATTAAGCAGTACCTCATTGTGTCAAAGTCAAGTATCTTGGAATGAATACAAATAAGCGATTCACTTGGAAAAGTCATATATGGAAGCAACTAAACTTCAAAATTAATAAACTTACTGGCATATAGGAAGAAAATTGATATTACCGTGTGCTTAAGTTGTGAACAAATTTAAGTGTTTTAAAACAGTATTTAATTATAAAAGTACCAAACCCGGTGTGATTAGCCGTATTAGTGATTTTACAGCACATACAAATCAAATCATGCCAAGTTGTTACAAGTGACAAAAGTGAAGGAGAAGATTTTCTAATTGATAAGGCAATATTTAAATGTGATGGCTGTTCCAGATGCAATTGCATTGAGTGCTCTAACCTTACAGCGTTTGAAATAAAATGTATGTAGTTAAAAAAAGAATCCTTAAGTTATTTTGCCCCGAATGTGAATTGGGCCTATCAATAGTCCCATCCCTTTTAAATACGATCCAAGAACTGCAAACACAAGTAGAAGAACTGAAAAAGGCTCAAGATCCAGAAAATATGGTAAATGAAATATTAAAAAGGCAAAATAGAGCTAATAATATTATAATTTTTAACTTAGAAGAAAAGGAGAAAAACAATTTAAATAAGGATGAAGATGAAGTATCAAGAATGTTAGAAAAAATTACTAAAGGTCACATTGAAATAAAGGAGATATATCGAACAGGTAAAACCGATACAAGTGAGAACAAGATCAGGCCAATTAAAGTGAAATTAAACAATCAAACACAAAATTCTAAGAAACAAACGCACATTGGGAGACAAGATAAGAATAGCACGTGATCAAATACCAGACCAAATAAATAAGTAGAAAACTTTACGCGAGATAATGCTTAAGAGGAAGGTAGAAGATGAAAAAGATCTTATTATTAAATATGTCAAAGGAACACCGCAGATAATTCAGTCAAAAAACCAAAACCAGATAAGGTATTAACACATGCAACTATCTACTATCAAAATTTCAGAGGTCTGCGAACAAAAACATCAAAACTTTATAATGCTACCCAAATAGAGAACTATGATATACTTATTTTTACAGAAACAAATTTAAATGAAAATTTCATCAATATGGAATTATTTGGTAACAAATATACAGTGTACAGAAGGAATCGATCGAGCAACACCAGTGAATAACTATCTTTTGGAGGAGTATTAATCGCAATTCTTTCCAAACACAATAGTAGATTACTTCCTGTCCAATCACAAAATGTAGAAGATATTTTTATAGAAATAAAAGTGCACAACTTAAAAGCAGTTATTGCAGCAGCATACCTACCGTCAGCAACAAAGCCTGAATTATATACTCAACATGCACACTCAATTGAACTAATTAGTGATATTTGTAGCAAACAAAAAGACGACATACCAATCTTCATATGTAGAGATTACAAGCTACCACAAATGAAATTGAAAATTAACAACAACAAACTAATCCCATCTGGACATCTAGAACCCTCAGCAAAAGCCCTAATTGAAGGCACTGACCTTAATAATTTAAAACAATTAAATTACATTCAAAATTATAACAATGTAATACTCGATTTGGTGCTAACAAACGATTCTAGTAACAGTATACTAATTAAAGCTCCGCAAAATCATATAATTGATCAAGATCTACACCATCCACCATTATTGTTAACAATTACTAATACAATGTATAACAAATTAGAAAATCGTCCACACGCAGAATGGCATTATAATTTCAACAAAGCAAACTTTGAAAATATATCATCAGAACTTCAAAAAATTAACTGGCAGCAACTATTAAATAAAAGTGAGGCCTCCCAAATATTATGTACCTAAACGAAAAATCAGCAAGTGACCCTGCAGCAATAGCAGACCTTTTTGCGGAACTTCCAGACAATTTATGAGAAAGTACCAGAAGACTTTCAAACCACAGATATGCCACAATTTACATCATTATCCAACATTATGATAACAGAGAGCGAAATAAAGAAGAATCTTCAAGCATTAAATGTAAACAACGGAGCTGCTCCAGACAAAATACCAAACATGCTGATAAAATCATGTTGCAATGAAATAAAAGTACCACTAGCAATTCTTTTTCAAAAGTCATTACAAAAAGGACAATTTCCAAAACAATGGAAGGAAGCAATTATCATACCAATCTTTAAAGATGGTGATAAGGACAACATAAAAAACTACAGGCCCGTTTCAGAAATTAATGCAATACCAAAAGTCTTTGAAACTATTATTAAAGAAGAGATGGAGAACGTATTCAAACAACAGATACCAGAAACTCAACATGGTTTTATGAAAGGACGGTCAACAACAACAAACCTACTACTCTATAAAGACTATATTCTAAATGCAATGGAGGAAGGTTGGCAAGTAGATGCCATATACACAGATTTCAAAAAGGCATTTGATAGGATGCACAACAGCATATTATTAAAGAAATTGGAAGCAATCGGGTGCTACGGAAATCTTCTAAACCGGTATTCATCATATTTAACAGAAAGAATACAATACGTAAAAGTAGGCAATAAGTTATCACAACCAATACACCGTCTATCAGGAGTCGCACAAGGATCAAATCTATCGCCGCTATTATTTTTAATATTTGTTGCAGACCTGCCAGGAATTGTTGTAAATAGTAAATGCCTTATGTTTGCTGACGACCTCAAACTGTATAAAGAGATCAACAACTCAAATAACCAACAAGGGATGCAAGAAGACCTAAACAGATTAGTAAAGTGGTGTAACGGAAAAAAACTTTTTTTAAATCCAGATAAATGTAAGTTAAGTACATTTAACAGAACAAAGTACATTTAACAGAAAACGGCAAAATCCAGACAGAAGTTACAATCTAGATGGCTCTATACTAGAAGTTGTAAATGAAATTAGAGATCTTGGAGTTATATTCGAGAGTGATATGTCATTTAGAAGCCACATAGATCGTACAATAAAGAAAGCAAGGGGGATCTTGAAAGTGTACAACATAAATTCATCAAATATTATATGTTTAAAGATGGACTAAGGAGAGAAGATAGTTACTTGCAGAATGTAGTTAAGTGTGATATGGTGGTGGTAAATAATCGGTATGTGTTTAACGATATACTGTTCGTATTCAAATTATTAAGAAACTATATTGATTGCCCTCAATTACTGGCGCAACTACAATATAAGATACCCGCAAAAAATCCAGCAGATTTGCCACCTAAATTAAATTAAAATACCATCATTATTAATACTAGTTTTAGTTAATAATTTATAAACTGGCGCGCTACCACTGGGTAGCGCAGAATTACTTAATATTCCTGATCGAATAGATTGTAATGTCACTTAAATATAATTTAAAAAAATATATATTTTTATGCAAAAGTAACGTTATATAATTAGTTGCAATTTTTTCCATAAAAATGGTGAGCAGATTTACGCACAACCGCAATAAGCAATGTAAACTGCCTATGTACAGAGGTATACCTGGTATATCAGCAGGTGAAGAAGACGTTTTTAGTTAATTATAATAATTATATTTGTTGCTCCACCGAAGTAATTACATTATAACCTTGGCTGAGCATATCAATTATAAAAAGTGAAAGTAAAATACAGTGCCAATAATAGTGAGTATGTATATAGATTAGACAAATTAAGAACAACCTACAAAAGGGTAAGAACACTTGAAATTGCAAAATCAAGCTCATTAAAGTGAGGTTAATACGTCAGAACGTGAAACACACATTAAATCAAGATAGGACAGAGCATTAGCTGTGTACGGGAGTATTTAAAAAGAAAAATAAACTTAGAAGATACAGAGAAGTTGGAAAAGTAGAAAACCGAACAAATAACATTGCAAAGAACCACAAAAAAGCAAGCAAGAACCAAGAGATGGAGCTAGTAATAGTATAAAAAGATAAGAGGAAGTGCAAGAAGCAGACTAACAAAATGCACTAAAAGAATAGGCAAATAAACTAGAAAAATAGAAAACAGAAAACATAAAGGCCACTTGAAGTCATAATAAAGTGATTACAGAACCAAGACAACAGCACCAAAAGAATGGTAGAAAAACTATTTGGGAAACAATTGCAAATCAAATCGGGTATACAAGATGCCTACAAAAGGAGACAAGTCCAAACGAGTAATAGTGATTAAAATGGTAAACTGGAAAGCAAAAACGGAACTCATAAGGCAAGAGAATAGTAACAGAAAATGACTTGACCTGGAGAGGAGATCCAAATGAAAATAAAAAAATGCAAAAGAAGAGAAGAATAATTGTAAATCCGTATGAATGGGATACTGGAAACTAATAGTAAAAGATAAGATATATGTACAGGACAACAATAAGGACTCACTATAACAGACAGTACAAAGTCATAAAACAAAAAAAAATAGTAAAAGGAAAGAACAGAAATAAACAACGGTAACGAATTTGGTGTACAAGCAGGGTGTTAATTAATGACGTAGACAAACTTTAAGAAGTGATTCCTTGATCAATTCTGAGATAAAAAGTTCTAACAAACATGGGGCCTAAACAGCTTCATTTCCAAAATGCAGGGTGTTGAAGTTTAAACAAAATTTTTTTTTCAAAAATCTGCAAAACGCCTAGAGGTATTCTAATGAAACTTGGTGTAGGTTAGTAGTGGTATTGTTTGGCCAAAATAAATTTAATTTATTTCCACCAGTGGCGTGCATCGAGGCCACCTCAATTACCTTATTTTAGAAAAATCTGGTACGCCATTGTTTTTTAGCCAAAAGTTTTGTAGCTATTGTAAGATTGTTTGTTATTATGTTATTAAATTATTTAAAACTTCTTTAAGCTATATTTTGAAAACAAAGCCGTTTAGATCCCATTAAAGTCTAATGAACAAAATTGATGTTGCAGATTTTTCCTTTTTTTCTCGAAAAAGGTTAATTCTATCAAAAAAATAAAAGATGTATCTTTTGTATAGTTTCAATGGATGAAGCTAAAAAACTTGTCGTATTGGCTAAAACACAGTGGCGTACCAGATTTTTCTAAAATAAGATAACTGAGGTGGCCCCGATGCACGCCACTGGTGGAAATAAATTAAATTTATTTTGACCAAACAATGCCACTTTATGAAATACTAACCTACACCAAGTTTCATTAGAATACCTCGAGGCGTTTTCCAGATTTTGGAAAAAAAAATTTGTTTAAACTTCAACACCCTGCATTTTGGAAACGAAGCTGTTTAGGTCCCATGTTTGTATGAACTTTTTAGCTTAGAATTGATAAAGGAATCACCCCTTAAAGTTTGTCTACGTACTTAATTAACACCCTGTATACCACAAACATCCAAAAAGAAAAAGAGAAATAATCATGGAGGACTTCAACATTATGGTGGGAACGAAAATAATATACAAAAGAGCAATAAGAGGTAGTAAAATCATACAGAGGTGCAGATAGCAATTCGGATCACTTCCTAGTGGGAATAAAGAGGAAAAATGATGGGAAAAATAAAATTAAAAGACAAAAGAGCACAAATAAGAGATAAAAAATGGAAGAACTGCTAAGACAAAAAGTAGCAAAAAGTATGGAAATACCATTTACAATAAATGTAAGAAAAACTGACTGAACAATTAGTGTTGAGAAAAGATATACAAGAGAGTAGCATTAAGATTAAAGATGATCCAGACATAAAAGACAGAAGACAAATTAGCATATAGAAAGCAACGAAGATCAAACCAAGTATGCAAAAATGCTAAAAAAACTGAACAAAAAGAAAGAATTGAAAGTAATAGAGACTAATATTAAAAGCAACAAAATAAGGAAAGCATACAAAAATATAAGAAAGGGATCTAATATGCGAAAAATAAGGACAACTAAAAGCATGGAGGGATTACTTTAAAGACATGCTAAACCCAATACAGGAGGAAGAGATAAGAGGAAAAGAGGATAAAAATATTAGCAGAAGAAAGTGAAGAGGTTGAAAATAACCCTTCCACAAAGGAAAAGCTATAAAAAGTAATAGAAAGAAAGAAAAATGGCAAAAGCCAAAATCAAAACTAAATAGCAGCAGAAAGTATCAAGATGAGCAATAACATTTTGATACAAAAAACTATATAAACTACCTAGTTAAAGATTTGTGGCAAGAAGAACAAATTCCCAACACATGAAATAAGGCACCAATACATCCTATGTACAGGAAAAGGGATAACACAATATCTAACAACTACAGAGGTACCTTGAGATCATTTAAAAAACGGGACAGAGAGTGTCATGGAATTTCTGTTTTAGATTCAAACTTTAATTAACCGCCATTTGTCTTAACCTCAAATTAAACATAAGCTTTATTAAACATCAAAAATTACAGTAAATGTTCAAATTCCTGTCTTTAAACAATTGCTGTATGGTTTAATAACGCTTATGTCTTGTTTGAGGTTAAGTTAATAAATTGACAAATGGCTGTTAACCACAGTTCGAATCTAAAACAAAAATTCTATGGCACTCACTGTCGCGCTTTCAAATGATCTCACGATATTAGAGACACAGTCTACAAAAAACATCGACTTTGATAAAACCAAGGATTGAACCACTAGCAGAAAATTGTACCAGAGGGTATTGCTAAACTGTTATGAATATAAGATCCCTTTATTTTTACTATTTATAGATTTAGCTCAGTCAAATGTTACATCGGAACTTACATTAAATGGAGCATTAATAATTTTTGGAGAGACGTTACGGACCAGTACTGGGACTATAAATCCAGATTTGCAACCAACAGAAACCTGTGCTCGCTGAATGGCGGTCGAAAAACAGCAACTTTTTCGGACTTTTTTCGGTTTTTTGACAATACCTCCCAACCTATGCGTTTTTGGAAAAAAATATTTCACAGCTTTTTCAAAGCAAATTAAATTTGCTACAAAAATCGTTTTTGTAGGTTATACAGTTACCGAGATACGGCTTTTCAAAGATTGACCTTTTTTCCAAAAAGCGAAAATTTCAAGTTTTCTTCATGTTTCGAGTTGGATACCGGCAAAATGACACATCCTACAGAAAAGTCAACGGCATGAAAGTTGTAGGGAATTTAATAAGCTTTAATTTGAGCTAAGGCTGGTCGTTGTAGCCCAGATAGTCGTGTCACAAATGGCAAAAAGCGAGAAGATGAAAAAAATATTTTTTTAGTTTAGGCGATTCCTTGTTTTTTCACGACAGTTCGTGGACCATTAGTCTCGTCTTCCAGTGACGTCCTACAGATGAAACAAAAGCACAGTGGAACTGGCATTTTCACACTTGTGAAAAGCACTGTAAACTTTCTCAACTTGGTTATACATTTTCCGCCAAAATGTTATGAAAAAAAAAACATTAATAAAGGTGTTGGTGGAGGAAACAATGTTACTCAACTTTCAACTAAGAAGAATTTTTTTCATCTTCTTGTTTTTTGTCATTTCTGACGAGACTATCTGAGCTACAAGGACCAGCCTTAGCTCAAATTAAAGCTTATTCAATTCCCTACAACTTTCATGCTGTTAACTCTTCTGTAGGACGGTGTCATTTTGCCGGTATCCAACTCGAAACTTAAAAAAAAATTTAAAGTTTCACTTTTTGGAAAAAAGGTCAATCTTTGAAAAGCCGTATCACGGTAACTATATAACTTACAAAAACGATTTTAATCTCATTTTGTAGAAAATGTAATTTACTTTAAAAAGTCTATGATTTTTTCCAAAACAACGCATGGTTTAGGAGATATTGCCAAAAAACCAAAAAGTCCGAAAAAATCGCCGTTTTTCAACCGCCATTCAGCGAGCACAGGTTTCTGAGGGTTGCAAACCTGGATTTGTAGTCCCAGTAATAGTCCGAAACTCCTCTCCAAATATTATTAATACTCCATTTGGAGCCTGACTACAACGGCCACTGGTCACAACGGCCACCCGGAAGTTTGCCGTTGTGGTCATGACCGCAACGGCCACCGATAAAATTCGACCACAACAGCCACCTTGACCAGAACGGCCACCTTCACTTTTGACCACAACGGCCACCTTGACCACAACGGCCACCGACGTCTGATCGATATATCATCACCGACGCTGAGAATGACGGCCACCTTGACTACAACGGCCACCTGCACTTTTGACCACAACGGCCACCTGCACTTTTGACCAGAGCGGCCACCTTGACCACAACGGCCACCTTGACCACAACGGCCACCTCGACCACAACGGCCAGCTTGACTATAACGGCAACCTTCACATTTGCTCAAAAATGTAACCTTAACTACAATGGACACTTCTGGTATAATTAATTTTTAATAACAGGGTGACGTTAGGTATCTACGATTTCAGACAAAGGTCTAAGCAAAAGCTTATGTGTTTAATAAATTTGGCTTGAATTTTTCAATTCTTTGAGTGTGTGTTTTTTTATAAACGGCTGCGCTGTCCAAATGATAGAAACAAAGTCACGATGACTTCGGACATAGATACTAGACAACTTTAAAAAACAGTTGGCGTAACCCAGGTTACTAAAAATTCGTCATAGCTGCGCTGTATGTCTGATGTCATTTTAATAAAATAGGTTCCTGTGGACTTGAGTCTAAAAACGCTTGGTTACAGAACCCTCTAAAGTTACACCTACCAATTTTTTTGATAACGTCGGCAATAGTTGCATTAACTGTTTGAACTTTTTTATGCTGATACTATTTATTTAGTTAAAAGTATATTATTATTTTCGTTTTAATACCTGCATTACGGCGGGTTTGGTGGGAAAGGGGTTATCCTGCATTATTATTGTAAATATTTTTTTAAATTTTTAAATTATAGTATTCGCCGTACAAAAGTACACAAAAAATGTACTCTTGTTATGAGTTGATAAACGCAACCGTTTTCGGTATAATTCCATTTTTGGTGAAACATAATTACTAAGAATTTTTTTTTTATATATTACGTGGATATAACTCTCAACCTAGATTCAAAACAATAAAAAAATCACTTTGCTATTAGTCAGAAAATATTTTATTATAGAGTTAAAGCACATTTGAGTGTTTAAAAGTTTCTATTCTGTAAAATAACGGAATATGCTAGAAACTGACTTCAAAGTGGTGGAAAGAGTTGATTTTTATTTATTTCTCAATTTTACTTTGTTGAATTGCTTCTAATTGACTTACCAAATTTGTTGAAAAAACATTTTTAATTGATTTATTGGATTTACCCCAAAAATTCGAAATTGAGTTTTCAACAGATCTTCACGTTTTAGTGTCCTGAACCCAAAAAACATATGTTTGTTCATTGGTCTGTGTCTGTCTGTCTGTCTGTGTGTCTGTCTGTGAATAGAATATCTCAAAAACGAAAAGAGGTATGAGGTTGAAACCTCATATATAAGTTTTGTGTACTATCTAGATGCGACAGCAAGCTTTGAAAAAAGTCGCATAACCGGAAGTATGACGTTTACTCTTGTGATTTTTCAGTTTTTTTCAAAAACGGCTATAACGATTTTTTTTCAAACTTTACATTTTTATTACATTTTTAATGTATTGATGTGAGATAGGTGATTTTTGTTGAATACTTCTAAACTGGGTTTCCTTGTTTTTACTTCCCTCGTCTGAAAGACGAAGGAGTATTGTAATCACGGTTTTCTTAATTCCGTCTGTCTGTCCGTCTGTCTGTGTGTCTGTCTGTAGGCAATATAGGTCAAAAATTATATATCTACCTCGCATGAAACCGGTACAATTTCATACAAATATATACAGGGTGAGCACCATTTTTGCTTGAACCGAGGAATACATAAAAGTACTAATTTGTACATAGTGCTGGCTTTATCCTTGCCAAAAATGGGAATTAACAAATACGTTAAATAGGCCTGGATCGCAAGAGTTGCCAGTGCGGGCGTGGAGCAGTCAGCGCAGCCATGATTCACCGGAGAATAAAGGAATCCATGTTCGGGCTCGTTTGCAGGCACTAGTTCGAATCTCATTAAAGATTTTTTTTTTAAATTTAAAAATTGAATTATTATTAAAAATATGAAGATATTGGTCGGAATGCTTCGCCGAGTGTAGACGTGTTCCTCACTGCGTGCGACAAATCAAATCGAATTATTAAACTACATATAAAACAAGTGTGTACTGTGTGCGAAAGTGGTATCTAGTGCCCAGTATATACAGCGAATTTATTTTAATAGTTAACATAAGAGTTTCGTTTCTATGCCACCATTCAATCATACAGGTCGTTTCCATAGTTACAAACGGGACCAATAGATTAGAGCGTGTATTTTACAAGTTAACATAGGAATTATTACTTGTCAAAAAGACAATTAAAAGTTATCCTAATATATACCACTAAAGAAAAGATACAACACACAAGTTGTTCCTACGTATCTACTTTTTAGTTGCATACCTACATTCCGATAACAAAATTAAAGTTTCTCATTAGCAAGTACCTAATTCAAATTCGTATGTTAACTCTTAAAATAAACGCTCTAATATATTGATATCATTGGTAACTATGGAAGTGCCCTGTATAATTAAATGATGGCATAGAAACGAAACTGCTATGTTAACTATTAAAATAAATTCACTGTATATTGCGTAATCAAAATGGGAATAATGCGCGAAACAAAGGCCGAAATGAAGGACATTATTTAGGAAACTGTAAACGCTATTCTAAACGAAGATTTTATTACCAAACTTGTAGAAAGAGTGTATCAGAAAATGCTAACAAAAATTGAAGAAGTTATGCAGCAGTATGATAAGCAAGTGGAACAGTTATCTGAAAAATACGAACAAACATTCGAGGACCTATAGCAGTACACGACACGCCATCAAAATTAAGATAGGAGAAGCGATCAACACAATAAGAAATGGAGAGGGGCTTAAATCTCTAATTATGAAATGTAATAATTAATAATATCTAACCACATTAAACTTTTTAAAACTATCATAAACTACTGATTTCGATTTATTATTATTCTTATTCAAAAGAATCCAATTTTAATTTAATAATACGTGTATTATTGCACATTGTTTAAGAATAGTTATTTAAGCATCAAGGGAAGTAAGTAGCTTTTACCAGTCAAGAACGAGTTTGCCAGCCCGAGCGAGCGAGGGCTGGCAAAGTCAAGACTGGTTATAGATAGTTACTTCCCGAGCATGCTTATAATATTTTTCTGCATGCTCATCAAAAATTTGAATTAAATATAAAATATTACAGTATAAACATATTTATAAATTTGTTTCATTATTATTATTTTTTTTTAAATGTATGGTTATACCCTAACCCTACTTATCTTAACAAGTTTTTAAATTTCAAATAGGTTAGGATCAGTTAAGTTCAAACCCGTTCAGATCACTTACAAAACTAAAATTACTGTAATATCACGCAATTCACTTACTTCCCTAATGTCATGACAACCAGTAAACAAACAGTAAAATCAAATTACCTGCAATGGATATGTCAAAGTAAGTGTAACTTACTAGATGGGCATGGAGAAAAAACATTTATTACAAATAAAATATTTGCTTGTGTGTGTGTCGCGTTCATGATTTGTGACTAATATTTAATGTTTATGACTGACAGGTAGTGACGTTTAGGATTGCAGTACATGTTACTGGAGCGTAATAACCAAATTCTAACAATTAGCTAGATTTACTACAGAAAGAAATGAATTATCACGAATTATGAGCGTGGCCATACATTACGCTTGTATTGTCGTTACAGGGAATAAAACAGCGTCATAAAAAGATCCTCATACGCGTTCTTTTTATTGTAGTCTTTGTAATAAATGGTGCATTTTTTGATTGTTTGCAAATGATTACGTCTTAAACTAAGAAAAATCTCGATTTTTTACATAAACTCACTTAAGTTCTCCATAAAAAGTTGTTTTTTGTAATGCCATAACTTGAAAACAAATGAAAATCGGATAACATCATATTTTTTTGGTGTTCCGAAAATGGTTGCGTTTATCAACGCGGAGCAACAGTACATTTTTTGTGTATTTTTGTAAGGCTCGCTTATTTAAAAAAAAGAATCTGTGCTGCGAATATGATGATGATGTATATTTACGTCAGCAACGTCTGCAAAAATATGCAAATTTATAACTAAAAGATAAGCTCGAATATTTTATGAACCAAGTTTTTCTCTTTAATCAGCTTTTATTTCTGAACAGTAAAAACTCGTGACTTTCAAATATAATAAAATAAATTAAAAAAAATAAGATCGATGTCTAACTGGTTGATAGAACTTCAAACCTACTGCCGTGTGCAGGTATTAAAACAAAAATAAGAATAGACTTTTAACTAAATAAATAGTGTCAGCATAAAAAACTTCAAATAGTTAATGCAGCCGACGTTATCAAAAACATTGGTAGGTGTAACTGTTATTGTAGTTTGCCGAACGCTATTTCAAAACCGTTGTTGTTGAATTGAACTTTATTTCTGATTTGAACAAGTGGACTGTATAAATGTATTGTAATTGAACTATGCTAAAATGCGTTGTAGCACAGAGCTACCCTGATGGATCTTGACTGCAGACTGCTTGTACCGAAGATTGCGGGCTGGTCCCTTTGCAGCAACTCTCCGCGACCCCACCCCTGGCTTCCGAGTGTACCCGGCCGCCCCCCTAAAGGCGACGCTGCATTAAAAATGCCTTGAATGTTGGTTTTGACACTAACAGTAACTTTAGAGGGTTCTGTAACCAAGCGTTTTTAGATTTACTTCCACAGGAACCTATTTTATTAAAATGACGTTCGACATAAACACCAGACTTACAGCGCAGCTATGGCAGATTTGTAGTATATAGGTAACCTGGGTTTTATATGACGCATTACCAATAACCTTCAAAACGCCAACTGTTTTTTTAAATTGTATATTATCTATGACCGAAAATCATGAGTTTGTTTCTACCATTTGGACAGCGCAGTGGTTTACAAAAAAAAAACACACGAAAAGAATTGCAAAATTCAAGCCAAATTTATTAAATACATACGCTTTCACTGTAGCAGATCTTTGTCTTAAATTGTAGATACCTAACGTCACCCTCTTATTAAAAATTAATTATACTAGAAGTATTCGTTGTAGTTAAGGTTAAATTTTTGAGCAAATGTGAAGGTGGCCCTTGTGGTCAAGGTGGCCGTTGTGGCAAAAGTGCAGGTGGCCGTTGTGGTCAAGGTGGCCGTTGTGGTCAAAAGTGCAGGTGGCCGTTGTGGTCAAGGTGGCCGTTGTGGTCAAAAGTGCAGGTGGCCGTTGTGGTCACGGTGACCGTCATTCTCAGCGTCGGTGATGATGTATCGATCAGACGTCGGTGGCCGTTGTGGTCAAGTTGGCCGTTGTGGTCAAAAGTGAAGGTGGCCGTTGTGGCCGTTGTGGTCAAATTTTATCGGTGGCCGTTGTGGACAAGGTGGCCGTTGTGGTCATGACAACAACGGCCAAACTTCCGGGTGGCCGTTGTGACCGGTGGCCGTTGTGGTATAGACCCCTCCATTTAACCCATCAAAGCCTGGCGTTACCATATGGTAACGCAGAACACTGTTCTAGTTTTAAGGTTTTATGATTGAACGCTAGATGGCACCGTATATGTCTTCCTAACAGATGATTGGACACGTGTACTAGTTTAGTTCTACCATTGCTACTGTGCAGTTTGTTTATATAGACATTTCTCTTGACACTTATGCCAGGTATACAAAAATGGATGACATAACCTTTGAGTAAGTACATTTTTTTTGCTTAAAATTTAGAAAAATATAGAACTTAGTATAAACTGTGCTTTAAAAATGTGTAGAATATGCGCCTATGTACAAATTTTGAAACCATATAGTTAACTTCGCTTTGTAGTGGGGTGATTTGGTTGGCGTTACCGCATGGTAACGCCAGGCCAATACGGTGTCAAATTTTTTCTAGAGTCAACTAATAGTAAATTTTGCTTCAGAGCTGGTTTTACTTTGCAAGACGCTTTAGAAATGGCGTATTCTGATGATGTTGATACTATTTATATTGAACCACCCGAGGCAAATGTATTAACGGACGAAGACTCTGGCGAAGAGGATTCTGGAGGTACAATTGATAATCTGTCAGGTCGCCAACTACGAGCACCAGCGGAAGTGAAGTTTGTAAATAAAAATAGGGTAACTGAGAAAGATCCTGTGCATATTAAAAAATATACAAAAACACCTACACGAAAATCTACAAAATCGAAGCCCTCAGAACCTAAGAAAAAACGCAAATGGATACAAGGTGATCTGAAAACACAAACAAGAGATTTTCCTGAACCTAATTTTGAAAACTATAAGGATCTTTCCCCACGTCAACATTTTGAGCTTTTTTTCGACGACGAAATGTTGACCTTTCTAATCGATGAGTCTTCTAGATATGCATTATTTAAAAATCTGCATGACCCAAAAATTTCCAAAGAAGAAATGAAATGCTTTTTAGCAATACTTTTAGTAAGCGGTTATTCAGTACTTCCAGGAAAGAGATTTTATTGGGAATCACAGGGTGACGTCAACAACTTGATGGTTAGCGGAGCCATGAGAAGAGATCGATTTATACAAATTATGCGTTGTATACATTGTGCAGACAATTCTAATCCTGATCCTAATGATAAAGTGTGGAAACTTCGCCCGTTTATAAATAAACTGAAATCAAAATTCGTCGAACATTATCAACCAGAGAAGCATATGAGCTATGATGAGAGCATGATTCGCTACTATGGACGACATCCGTGTAAGCAGTTTATACGCGGAAAGCCTATACGTTTTGGCTATAAAATTGACGGGCACTAAATACAACATCTGGATATTTGGTTAATTTTGAACTATACCAGGGAAAAAGTAATCGTAGGTCAGAAGCAGAGCTGGGCCGGGTACTGATAAATTGTACTCGGGTACCGAGTACCAAGTACATGCCTTTACTGAAGAACGAGTACAGAGTACCGAGTACTATACTCATTGCACACCCTGTAGAGTACAGTACTCCGAGTACAAGTACTCGAATTTTAAGAGTACTATTTGCAAGTACATGTTTCTTCCCCCACCACTTTTACTTAACATTGTTTTCGGTTTATAATAAGCAAAATAAACAAGACAGTTTATCAGTTTATTACATTCCTTTGTACAACCAACAACAATATATGATAAATAATAATATAATATTAATATACCTCGAGTGCTCAAGTCTTCAAGAAAACCCAAGTCCAAGTAGCGGCAGCTTATAGGGTTAGTTATGATGTATTTGAATCGTTGGAGGTTTAGAGCGTTGTCACTTGTCAGTCGCTTTGCTTTCTCGTACAAACAGACACCGCCAAACACAGCCAAGTCCAGACTTGCATGGCGCACTTGCGCTTGCGCGTTGGGTATTAAAGTACTCGGACAAATGTACTCATAAAAGACGCGGGTATCGGATACTTCTACCCAATGTGATGACGAGTACGAATACAGAGTACTTTATTGAAAATTGTACTGGGTACCGGGTACAGAGTAACCGAATTATACTTAGAGTACAGTATTTGAGTACTTGTACTCGAGTACTGCCCAGCTCTGGTCAGAAGATTATGAAAAAGAATTTGGTAAAGCTGCGGCCCCCTTTGTCACCATGTTGGATGATTTAGGAGATGGGAAACAAGGACTCTATGACCTCTACTTTGACAACTTATTTACTGGTATCAATCTTCTTCAACACCTAAAAGAGAGAGGATATCAGGGTACTGGTACTGTTAGGGATAACCGTATTCCAAACGACTGTCCAATATCAGACAAGAAAACGCTTTCAAGGCAAGAGAGGGGTATATATGAAGGAGCGATTGAGAAAGACACCGGAATAATGGCAGTTCGTTGGGTTGATAACAATGTAGTTACGGTTGCATCAACTTGCCACGGTATTGCACCACTTTCTCAAGTAAAACGTTATAGTCAAGCGCAAAAGAAAATTATTCAAGTGTTGCGTCCAAACATGATAGGTGAATATAATTCGCATATGGGTGGAACTGATCTTTTGGATGAAAATCTATCAAGGTACAGAATTTGTATTAGAAGCAAAAAGTGGTGGTGGCCAATTTTCACTTGGCTAATTGATGTAGCGGTCACAAACGCATGGCAAATCCACAAAAAATCAGGTGGAAAACTAGCACAACTTGAATTTCGCAGAGAACTTGCAACCAGCTATTTACATAGTTATGGAAGCGCTCCTAAACCTGGAGGAAGACCTAAAACCTCAAAATCAAGCGTATCGTTAAACAGAATTTCAGATGATGTGAGATATGACGGAACAAATCACCTAGTTATTGAAACACCTGCAAAAAAGAGGAGAAGATGTGCAGGAGAGGGCTGCGTATCAAGCGTAAGAACGATGTGCAGTAAGTGTGATTTGGGACTTTGTGTTCCTTGTTTTTATATTTTCCATACCAAGTAAATTTTTTTGTGTTTTCATATTAGTATTATGTCTAAAACCTAAGTTTACAGTTACGTTTGTGTATGTTTTTATTTTGAATAAAATGTATACGTAAAAGCCTAGCGTTACCATATGGTAACGGTCGTTTTTTTTTAAACTATAGATTTTTTTGAAAAAAAAAATTGAAAAATTGTCTTAAAAAAGCCATACTAACCTTAACTTCACAAAAATAATAAAAAAATAGCGAAAAAAAAAAAAACTTCGGCTTTAATGGGTTAATGTTAGTTCACGCATTTTTTCTGTAACATTTGACTGAGCTAATTTACAAAGGGGTGACTTAAAAATTCCCGAAAAACAACTAAGGCTGATAAAGATGACAATGAAAACATCTATCAATCACGTGAAAGTGACGGACCCACAAATGAGTGCTTGAAGGACCTTCTGCAACGAGTGTTTTATACTATTTTTTTCTATTTTGCCGCTTTACACCATTTTATAAATTAAAAAATAAAAATGTTTTTTCTATTTTGCATTTAGAATAACTCCATTCTAGGAATGTTAGAATAAGTCACTATGAAATGACATCATTTGGGTGCTAGAATGGAGTTATTCTAAACGCAAAAGAGAAAAAAGATCATACGTAAAGCAGGACTGAGAAGAGAAAGAACAATAAACACTTACGCATACTGATTTAAGAGAATTTCGACGAGGCTCATGGCGGCAAATGAAGAGTATGGTCTAAAATTAAACAAGATGGAACTAAATTTATAAAAAATAGATACCAGTCAGAAGGCCAATGAACAATCTGAATTAATAATACAAACAAAACGAAGTGGTGTGAAAGAATTTGTGTATTTAGAAGTCCTATTAAACAACAAATGTGAAGAAACTAAGAACATAAGACAGAAAAATTGTTAAAATCAATAGAACATTTCGTGTGGGTGCTAAACAAAATGAACAGCAAATAGAAATATGGGACAGAAATATACTGAGCAGAATCCTAGGTAGAAAAACGATGGAAGAAGGCTGGAAAAAAATATCGAACAAATTTAGGAAGGATACAAAAAACAACAAATAACAGATAATGAGAATATACAAACTATAATCATCAGGACATCTGAGAAAGATGGAAGAGTCGAAGACTGTAAGAAATATTGCATGGAGAAAGTTTAAAGGAGTGGGAAATAGAGGAACACCTCGGAAGAAATGGTGAGAAGCAAAAAGATCTAAAAGACGAAGGTATAGTTGAATGGAGAAAGAAAGTAAAGAAGAGAATAGACAAAACTGATAACACAATGGATCTGAAGATCCAATAAGCGTAATTAATAATAAAAAATTATTTGTAGTTCTTCTTCTCGTTAGTTCCATTATTTATTCAAGTTAAATAATTAAAACATGTTCCTAGATACAAATGTTTATGATGGTCACTGTAAATTACCTAAGAATCGTATGTAATGGAATGTTAAAGTGTCAAATACGATTCATATAAAGTAGGTGATAGTATCTCTAGTGTATAGTTCGTATGAGCTCAAAGCTAAAACATGCAAATCTTAAACCTCATGCATCAAAATTACCACTTAAATACATACATTGTCAACTGCAGTGAGGAGAAGACCCAATTCACTGTTGGCTTCGATGCCAGCAGTGTTCAAGTTGTGTTTCACTTGCGAGCCAGAACCTAGTGACAGGGATGAAAAATTCATTACTCCTTCTCGCCCTGATTTCCTAACCATTGAGCTATCACCTTGCGTGTTCAGCAGGGACCGAATGCGACGCCCCCTTCGGGGCACCGCCTCTGGATGCCTTTGCCTATAGTCGGCGATGATAGATTGCACGTCCCGCACAGGCCGTTGCCTATTCTGCTTTAAATCCCCAGCCTGCCCGTTGAGTTCTATGATGGTGTTGGGGAATTGCTTGGATATTGAGCTCTTTTTGTTGTTGCAAGGTGCCGACTCGCCGGGGATTTTTAAACCAGAGGATTGGGAAGAAGTTGAGAAAATCACCAGTCCACTGTTTGAATTCCCAAGGTTGTGCTTTATAGATTGTTTGGTTCGGAGACGCTCTTCGAGGATATCTGATTGGGGTTCCGGTGAAGTCTCATGTTCATTCCAATCCGATTTGTCGTTGGTCAGTATCATAATCTGTTTCCTCCTTTGAATACGCAGCAACAATTCTTCCTTAATTTTCTTTAGGTGAATTATATTGTTCCATTCTTTCTCTTTCTCCTTGGCTAACTCATTCAGGGTCCGGATCTCAGACAAAATTTGGTCCATTTGAACTTGAATCTGCTGCACCGAGGAACAGCCCGTCGAGTCGATGTAATCATTCAATATCTTGTCCCGCAGTATGTAGTTCTGTTCCAATTCTGACCGCATTCGCTTAGCTGGCGACTCCTCGGAGTCTAGTTTCCTCTTCGAGTACTGGCTCTCCTCAGCCGCACTACCATCATTGCTGCCGGTGTCTTCCGCCATGGAGTTGGACTCGCCTTCCATGCCAGCCTCCTTTTCAGGTAGCACCTCGCCATTGTTTCCAATAACGCCATCTAGCTTGCCTTCCTGGATGTCACCCTTGGTTTTCAGGTCGTCCACATTGTTGGCACTCTGCAGACTTGTCTTGGCTTCGTTGGTTCCGTTGGCTTGGGCTGCGTCCTTGGGAAGTTTGCTCAGCTGCTTGTCCAGCTCGTTGCACTTGTCGTTGTTCCCTCCTGACTCCTGTGGCTCCTCCACGTCAGGCCGCTGTTCGGCATGGCCCGGCGACGACGGCTGGGCTCCCGGAACGTCAGAACCTTCTCGGACGTCCTCCATTACATGCATCTTGTTCAAGCTGAAACAAAATATATTGGTTAGACATTATTTAACCTATTTGCAAAATTGATTTAGGCTTAGGTCTAAAATCTCTATATTTTTCCCCTCATCTATGTGATACTAGAGGTATAATATTAAGGCTATCAGGACTGTTTGATAGTTAACATAGAGATGACAACAGTTCTGCGTCATTCTGTAAGACCATTCACACGTGGGGTGCCGTATTTAAATGTAAAGTATGATCAAAAATTATTTTCATCTGGTATGGCTATGGAATAGTTCCTAATTTATGAATGTAACTATGTTTATACTTAAATATCAAATTTGACATTTGATTTTTAAGTGACTTATAGTTGCATTCACAAATTAGGAAGCATTCCATAATCATACTAAATGAAAATAATTTTTGAGCATACGATACTTAGCATTTGAGAGGTCATTGGTTCGATTCACGCAGCTGCCTGCGCTGATTTGAGGATTTTAAGTGGTTTTTCTGAGTCAACTGAGTACCTTTTCTAAGGGAGACACCAATACACAGTGCTTCTCTACCTTTTCCCACCTTTGACGTTTTTTTTTTGCTGTGAAGACAAACATCACAGTGGATGCTCCAACACCAATGAGGTGACCAATGTCATGCAAATGTCAACAAATCCGCACAATCGTTTTGGCCAACCACCCAATAAAAGTTTGAGAAATAGCAAGGAAGATAGGCATCTCAACTGAATTTCTACATAACGTCTTACTACACGGATATTTGGGTCTGACGAAGCTATATGCGTGATGAGTGTCACGTATGCGGCATACATTTGAAAAAAATGTGTGCGAACGATTGTTTTTCCGCCAGTTTGGAGAGGTTCAAGCGAAACCGAGTACATTTTTGCGTCCATTCATTATTGTTGATGAGATTTTGTAACATTTCACCCCCTTTAATAGGGACGTTAAAGATTTATACCTCGGATTAAGCTCAAATCGGAGAAATACGTTCACTCAAATATATATGCGTTCAGGAAAAACACCATGTAATTACTAGAAAGATATATTGTATTTAACTATATTTACAGAATAAGTAATCATTCAATGTAAAAATGAATTGTATATTGTGGAAATAACAGTTTCGTCTGGGGCGTCGTGTTTCGTTACTTCCTGGTGAGGTGCAACCCTCCTGACGCTGGTGTACGGCAGACGGGTATGACGGGTTATTGAACAAGTTCCATGGGAAATTGCGGAACGCACCTGTTTGGCGGCGACGGACCGATTATTGGTACCGCTAATATCCCGGCCGGATAACCTCCAAATCACAGTATTGTTGGTGTTTATGGTGCTAGAATCAGATGCAAAATCACGCTGATGTAAGAGATACCTACGCCTGAGTGTCAAGTTAAGGAGTTCCCGTGGGCCTTGTAGGTGCCCTAGGAGTTCGCAGCGTATCCATCGGAGCGACGGCGATGCGAAATTCGGGCTGGATTTCTTACTCAAATTTTAGCGGGCCGGGGGCATTAACATCCCGGGGATTCGCGAAGAATGTTCCCCGCCGTCGATTCCATAGGTTCGGAGTTCCGGCTTCGGGAAAACGTCTCTAAACGTTCCGAGGGGGCCCTTCAGGTAGGTTTATGTTTGCGGCTACAGGGTTCAATGCACATTTAGGGGGGTCGTGTAATTTGGATTCCTATGAACCATGTGATTAAATAGTTTTAGGACCATTATAGTGGCGGATTGTAATGCGGGTTTTTAAGTCATCAGAAAGCAAGGTAGGAGTCGGGCACTGCGGGCAGTCGCCGTCTCAATCTAACTTCCGGTCAGGTTTTTAGGTTAATGAGCCAGGAGGCGGGCACTGCGAACAGTCGCCGTTTCAATCTAACTTCAGGTCAGGTTTTCAGGTTCATAAGCTAGGGGACGGCACTGCAAACAGTCGCCGTCTCAATCTAACTTCAGGAGAGGAGTTTGGGATAAGGAAAAGTGACAGGATCAGAACTGATAGACTCAAGGGGGAAAAATCTCAAGTGTAGTCAAATGAGAGTGCAATCTTCTTTTATATCCTTCGCGTCGTGTTATCAAGCAACCGCTTCAGACATCCTTAGGTGGGAGACGGCGCGAAGGTCGACTCTTCGTAGTTTTGCGCACAGCGGGCCCGAGTTTGTTATCACTTGTTCGAGCGTCGGCAAGATGTAGCCCGCGATAACGCTTGGATGGGCGATAAAATTTCAAAAACATTTAATGTTTATTTTAAAAATTTATACAGATGCTGGCGTTACAATTTGGATCCGCCATTACAGCAGGTTTTGAAAATACAGAAACCGCACCATAGCCAATATAGTGTAAAGAAAACAATACATAAAATATAAACAGCATATCGAGTTTCGTTCAGGGTACGTGTTTAAAGCAGTTTTCGATGGTTCTACAAATTTCAAATGCTTGAATAATAAAGAAACAATCTGTAATTTTATATCTGATGAATTTTAATGACCACAGCAACTTGCTATGTTGGACTTATAATTTTTCTATTGCAAACGAAGGTAATCACAGTTGGACAAGTGTAACAGAATCAACCTTATTAGCGATAAGCGACTATCCGGCGGCGGCGAATTTTCCGACGGCGAGTTGCACCTACGGCAAATCAGCGACGACGAATCGGCGACGGAGAATTGTACTAGATCCCAAATTCCGCTGGGAGCAGTTTATTTTATTTCAAATTAAATTATTTATTCATATCACAATGAAAAATATGAAAGCAGCGGTAAGGTATACAGCTCACTGCGTAATTTCACAAGAGGTAACTATGTACCTATACAAAGCCTGGCTGTTTAATAATTCTATTTTCTTACTTTTTCATTGTCGCAATCTCCCACTCAATCGTGACCAACAAAGTGATACAAAGGGTCTTATAAAACTATAATAACTTTTTTTACGACAGTAAACGTCTTGGCGTTAAAGAAAAGTCGGAAAAAAGTGGTAAACGATATGAGGACATAACCTATCTATCAGGCTAAATTCTTCGGTCAGTTTGAGTAGATATTAATGCAATGAACTGAGAAGTTTTCGAGAGAGATCGATCGTTGTTTTCTATATATTTTTCGATTTGTATTCGGGCTATCAGCAATAAACGTCAAGCGGTGACGTAACTATCCCGTCAGAGTGGCGTAGCCGCATACTGCCAATCTTGAGGTCGCGAGTTCGAATCTCGGCTCGACAACATTTTTTTCATAATTTATCGAAATATGCATTTAAATTTCTATCGCTTATCACGTTTAAATTTAAACCGGCACATTTTTGTGATGTACACTATTGAAAGCTTCAATTTTGCTTCCGAATTTCTTAGAAAATTGCAATTTTTGTTTTCCTGGGCCCTTTATTTTTTGGTAATAGTGCGATTTAAAACATTGACTAGTGTAGTGGCTACACTTATTCTATTTACTTCTTTCATTCGCTCTAAATAATTTAAGTTTATTTGTTTTCTTCTCCTAACTCAGCAGTATTATTTGTTCTATTTTTCTTGCCATTAACATGACTTCTATCTTGTCGGAGTTGATTTTCACTTTTTAGATCTTGTTATTTATTAACTTTACTTGACTTTCTAAATAAGATCTAATGTAATGAGCGGAAAGTTTCCTATTTCCACCAGTGCAGTGGCTGCATTTGTATTTTCTTTTAAACTTCGTCCAAAGCCGCCGTAAAAAGAAAGGGACTTAAATATTCCACCTTACCTGACGCTTCTCATTGTTGCAAATTTGTTTGTGCATGTCCCATTCATCTATACTGTATTTCTAGTTTCCGTATAAGTGTCAAGAGTCTTAATAACCATTTACGATATCCTCGATATTTCGCTACACAGCAAAACTAAAGATAGTACATCTTTAGACGAGTTTTCGAATCGGCCGCGCAGTCGTTCTGATGTTGTTCGTCTTTGTTGCGGCAAGCGCACGCGTCTTCGCAACTTGTTGACGATTTCCTACGCACTTTTGTCCCGATTATCTCAGAGCTTACATGCTGTTTAGCCTAATTTCGAACTGTGGGGTAAATTGCACGTGGTCATTTGAGCCTGCCGTTTATTGCCGAATTGGTTTAACGTTTCGGGGTATTTCTAGCTGTTTTCGATCTTGTTTTGTTTTGACTCCGTATCGATCTGTTTGTCTTGATGCTGCTCTGTTCCCCCAATAAGATGTTCGTGCACGTGCTGTCAGGGTCCAGTTTGCTGCTACCATAAGCTGCCGCTTGTCACGTCCGCGAGACGGGCTTAACCGTATTTTCGGCATAGGTTTGAGTATATTGTACGTAGCTGTCTTTGATTTTTGATGTTATTGCTGTGCGGAATGCTAACGGCTCTGACAGAATTCCTTCAGGATTCCTCTGATTTCACCTTGTTATTGTGTGGTTATTTGACTTTTATTCTTGTACGTTGCAACTTGCATTGTGTGATGCCTTCGATGAGCGCCATAAGGCCCCATGGAAGTTAACTTGTTCTAGTAATGTTATTCAGTGTTAAACTTTAATCATCTATGCAGTCTGTTCATTTAACGTAATTATTATTGTATTTATACATTTGACTGTTATATTCTTAGAACTTATGTGTATTGGGTGCACCTGGCGTTACTAACTGTTTATATCCAAGTGCCATATTTTTTACTACGATTATGTGTTTTCGTTACTGCAAACTGGATTATGACGTGGTTGAGATATTTATCACACTTTAAATTGTGATTATGGTTCATTTTTAAGTTTACAAGTTCTTGTTTCTATCTGAGCAAATTTTTTGATGTATAAAGACTAAATGGCGTCTCTCTTGTATTGATGAATATATTTAAACTTTTTTAGCGAATTGGACGCCACATTCACTGTGCCACCTACTGTAATTTAGTATTTAGTATTGGTTTCACCTAGCTGCATATCAAGTAAGGGTTTCACGTAACGTCTAAAATGTCTAGTATTTTGATGAAATTTTATTCGTTTGAGTAACTGATAGCGTTTTAGGTGCTGACGTTTACTGAAATAACCAATTGCACTAGAAGGCTGCGACATATATACCACGATTGCGAAGAGTATTACAGCTCTCGCCCCTTATATCCCTCAGCGCTTGGGCTATCAAGTCTTCTCAATATTGGTGTATAATCAGGGCCGCCAGGTGTAGGGCTGGGCGAAAATATCGATATATCGATAATATTATCGATATATCGATATATCGTTTATCGATATACCCTTCTTTAAATATCGATGTATCGATATATCGATATTGAATTTAATATTTCCAAGTTTTGCACATATCGATAGTTATCGATATTTATCGATGTATCGATATATCGATATATCGATATTAAATTTAATATATCTAGGTTTTGCACATATCAATATATATCGATAGTTATCGATTAATATCGTTAAATATCGATAGTTGTCGATATTTCTGGACAAATATCGATAGTTATCGATATATATACAGTGTGTCCAAGATAAGGAGGGCCAGTATGGGGATCTCGGTAATGGTAAGAGATACAAATTTGGTTAAATGGAAAGAAAGTTGCGCAATTAAAGGACTAAAAAAATGACGTCTAGAAATCCTTGATATGATTTTTCATTTTTGAATTATCTCAAAAAAACCGAATTTTTGGATTTTCTTTTTTATTTTTTTCTGGCGTTCATATTAAAGTTAGAGCCAAACTGATTAAACTTCTTTATAGCAACTTTTAGTGCACTTAATGATTACGTTATAAATTTTTTTATCCGACGTTTCGTCTTCGAGAAACCATCATCAACTTCATTTTTTTAAATACGGTCCTGGTTTTTTGATGCCAAATTTGCAAAGCCCTTGTTACTCTGAATGCAACAATGTACAACATATTATGATTTAATTACGTTTCGAGCTTTTTTCTGATCATCATCAGAAAATTTTTTAGATACGGACCTGCATTTCTCATAATTTTGTAAAAATAAGTTCATAAGTAAGATAGGCGTTTTTAGATGCCGTTAAAATATTAAAATGCACATCATAATGTCATAATTCTGATACATTAATTTAATAAGCAACCAATTACTATTAACAATAAACAAAAAAGAAATGGACAACAGATAGACAGAAAGAATAACAAAACGAACATCGAAACCATTTAATAGGTATTAAATTTACAGAAGGTATTCAAAAAGGTTGCCATCATTCTCCATGCATAAATAACATCTAACTGTAGAATCTAAAACATTATTTAGCAATACTGGCGTTATACTTTGAAAGGCTTCAAGAACCAATCTTCTAAGTTCTTCTTCTATTTCAAAACGTTAAATACCTATTACATTGTTTCAAGGCTCGTTTTCTCATTGTTTCTGCCTATCTTTTGTTCATTTATTTGTTGTTTATTGTTAATAGTTATTGGTTGCTTATTAAATTAATGTATCAGAATTATGACATTATGATGTGCATTTTAATATTTTAACGGCATCTAAAACACCTATCTTACTGTATGAACTTATTTTTACAAAATTATGAGAAATGCAGGTCCGTATCTAAAAAATTTTCTGATGATGATCAGAAAAAAGCTCGAAACGTAATTAAATCATAATATGTTGTACATTGTTGCATTCAGAGTAACAAGGGCTTTGCAAATTTGGCATCAAAAAATCAGGACCGTATTTAAAAAAATGAAGTTGATGATGGTTTCTCGAAGACGAAACGTCGGATAAAAAAATTGATAACGTAATCATTAAGTGCACTAAAAGTTGCTATAAAGAAGTTTAATCAGTTTGGCTCTAACTTTAATATGAACGCCAGAAAAAAATAAAAAAGAAAATCCAAAAATTCGGTTTTTTTGAGATAATTCAAAAACGAAAAATCATATCAAGGATTTCTAGACGTCATTTTTTTAGTCCTTTAATTGCGCAACTTTCTTCCCATTTAACCAAATTTGTATCTCTTACAATTACCGAGATCCCCATACTGGCCCTCCTTATCTTGGACACACATATAGTAGTATGTGAGCAAACGAAAATGAAATCACGCTTGGCTTTGAAATATTTGTTTGTGTTGATGGCACTGTAAGTCTATGTCAAATTAGAGGTTAGCAGGTTAGTTTTTCCGTCAGTTTTGACACAAACTAACGCAAAACCTAACCTGCTAACATAAAATATAACATAGACTTACAGTGCCACCAACACAAATAAATATTTCAGAGCCAAGCTTGATTTCATTTTCGTTTGCTCACATGTTACTATATACATATATTTATCGATAACTATCGATATTTGTCCAGAAATATCGATAACCATCGATATTTAACGATATTAATCGATAACTATCGATATTTATCGATAAATATCGATATTTATCGATAGTTATTGATATTTATCGATAGTTATCGATACTTATCGACAGTTATCGATATTTATCGATAGTTATCGATATTTATCGATAAATATCGATAGTTATCGATAGCTAACGATATATATATATCGATATTTCGATATGTATCGATATTTCGATATATCGATATGTATCGATATTTCTTAGTTATCGATAATCGATATCAGAATTTCAATATCGCCCAGCCCTAGCCAGGTGCAAACTTTATCGAATACAATGCGTACTTCGAATGTTTTCGGGTTATACGCCGCAAACTTCGTGCACAATAACAAATCATGCCCGCTTCGAGGTCGGGTTATTTAAACTGAGAAACAGACACTCTTTCAATATTGTTCGACAAGTTATCGACATATAACCCGATAATAAGTAGTGATGGGCCTATCCGGAATGAATAATCGGAAAGTTTCCGATTGTTCAAAAAATCGGAAGGTTCCGATTATATCGGAACGTTTCGGAACTTTTCGGAATTCGATTATTTTACTGTTCGGTGCACAAAATTCGGAACTTTCGGAATTCGATTATTTTACTATTCGGAACACAAAATGAGAAAACGAAATGCCAATTTGAACTGAACAGAATACGGAATGTTGTGTTGACTCATTGACTGCTATATGCTGGTGAATGGCACTGATGGCAGTGGTATTTCATAGATTAATTATTAGATAGTACAACTTACAGACTTCAAATTCATGTATTGTTTTATACTATCTATTATGTACTTTATGTGCCATTTAACTTTAAAATATCGCTACCATTTTCCGAAAGTCTAAAAATATTTTATTTCCTCTTATATGCCACTGTGCGACTCAAACTCATAAATTATTTTACTGGCGGTCCTGCAAACCCAAACAATAGATGCCAACGCAGATAAAGGCTTACGGCGCGACGCAAATTTGCACGCACTTCATCTTCCTTCCGCTTGTTGTTGTTTCGCTCGTTTTCTCTTGCTTGCATTTACGGAATGTAAAATAATCGGATGATATTCCGATTTTATAAACATTCCGAAATGGAACATTCCGATTATTGAAATCATCCGATTATGCCCATCACTAATAATAAGTACTTACAGTATTATTACAGATAATATTCAAGCATAAATGGACGAATTTTCTTCACTGATATTAACAGAAAGATAAAAATCCGTTTTCTAACGTGTATACGTTATACTAATCAAAAAGTTCTCAAATCACAGATTACCGAGAGACGAAGTCTGAGTCAGCGGTATCGCCAGCAAGTGAATAAACAGTCACATTAAATCATATCATTGCATTTTTACGTTTATAATATGAAGAGGTATAATAAAATAAAAATTTTAATTACGGTATGTATCAACTAAACTGATATACAAGGTGTTTCTAAAATAAGGGGGCATATTTTGCACAAGTATTCTGTTACCAAAAAGTTCTAATAAACCCGTGTCCGCAAATGCATCCTTTCTAAAATATTAAGCTTTAAAGTTTTAATGTGGGCGATTTTTAAAGTCATGTGAGATGTGGAAAAATCATGATTAAATGGCTTACATTGCTTGGAAATGAGGATAAAGTTATCAAAATTACTTAGTAAAGTTGTTTATCAAGTGAGTATACTATTGAAATTTGACGTAAATTAGAAAAAGTTAGTTTCAGTAATGCAATGAATTTTTCTTTTCGTTAAAAAGCGGTTATGATTTTTATGTACGGTCGTGTAAATGGGAATGGTCGCGAGGCAGCAAGGCTGTTATCAAGAGTACGAGGCAAATCCACAGCAACCAAATCATAAAACATATAATGCATAAAATGTATATGGATTGTTCTTTAATTATTATCTACATTAAAACTTTAAAGCTTACTATCTTCCACAGGATGCATTTGTGGACATGGGTTTATTATAACTTTTTGATTTATATTTGAGCATAGAATACTTCTAAAAAGTATGCCCCTTATTTTAGAAGCACTTTGTATATGAGCGAACCCGGCTTTCAACCGATTTCAAAGTAGATTGTCGGCAACTGTAATCGAATGGCAAGAGCAGTTACAAAAAAATAGTATGGCTAATTATAGTATGATTGTAACAGTTTCGCCTACGTGATACTCTGTATGTCTAAATCTTCTCCGTAAATACATACACAAAACAAAAGTATCGTTAAAAAATCTGTAAAAAGTTTTACTCAGAACTTCCCTCGTCGACATTGTGACACTAAATAATTTTAAAAATCAAATTACGTTCGGAGTACAAATATCTTTACGTTTCTAATAAATTAAATCTATTTTCAAACAAAAAAATATATCATCCCGCTGGGGTTTGAACCCGCCGCATCTGCAGCTCTGCAGATCGCTCGATCTTAACCGCATTTCCGCAGCGGATATTACTACAGCGAAATTCCATCTGCGCTACCGAGTCGCTTCGAGGAAGGTCCGGCGCGCGCCTGTCTGAAGAACACGCTGTATGGTTGAAACATTTTTACTCTTTTGTGACATTATCCTTTATCGGTTAAGTCTTATTTTCGGCAAATGTAAAGCCTGACCTATGTGAAAGTTACTACTTCCTTTTATTTCAAAATTAACACAAAAATAAACAAAATTTTATTTTTTAAGGTGCTCACCCTGTATATATTTGTATGAAATTGTACCGGTTTCATGCGAGGTAGATATATAATATGTATGCAAAATATCGTCTTCCTCCGACAAATAGTTTTTGAGCTATACTGCCAACAGATAGACAGACAGACGGAATTGAGAAAACCTCTTTTTTCTACAGCCGTCAAAAAAACGTGACATTTATGCATCGCTATAGATACGCAAAGTTTAACTTTTTTTAACACGTGAAAAAATAATATATCTTCACGGCTAGCAGTGAAAAAACGGTTAATTACATCATTTTCTTAGTTACATCACATTAGGTGACTACATATTATGTTAGCAAATTAATGTTCGTATTTTATTTCTAGAAATTATTCCTTTATTCTTTTTTTGACGGCTCGGCTGTAGAAAAAACGTTGTTTGTATTTCGTGGCAAAATTCGTGTTTTTAAGGCGCGTTTGGATGACTTTTCTGTCTCGACCTAATCGTCTTGGCGAAAATTGACATTCTCACGCGCCATAAAAAAACACTCATTTCACGCACTTAATAATTAAAAATTACTATTTCGTCATCTAGGGACCTTGAAACGTGAAGATCTGAAAAAACTACGAAGGTGATTTTTTCGTTATTACAATACTTCCTAAGTCGTCTTTCAGACGAGGGAAGTAAAAATCTGTAAAAGGCTTTACCCAGAACTTCCCACGCCCAGGAGTAAAAATATCTTTACGTTTCTAATAAATTAAATTAAAAAAAAGAAGATTACCGGTGGTCGAATTCGAATGGCAGGCGGACCGTGTGTGCAGCCCCAACGTTTTATGGGATATTGTAAGGGACTGGTCAATTTCTACCTGCGCCACGGAGCACCGACCTTTCGAATTTCTGCGTCGCAGCTATATTTAGCAACGCGCTAATTTGTGCTTCCTTTTTGTATGGTAAAACATTTATTCTGTATCTATTGGCTCCCATTTTTGGTAAGAGTAAAGCATGCAGTATGTACAAATTATTACTTGTATCTATTATTAAGTTCAATGAAAAATAAACAAAATTTTATTTTTTAAGGTTCTCACCTTG